>JAPYYV010019579.1:0-11865 GCA_030522625.1 Copidosoma aretas
ATGTAAAATGGAAGAGATTAAGTTAATTTGTTAAATTTTTTTTCAATCCTCGGTATCTGAAAAATTTGACAACAAAATTTTATAATGAAAATCGCACGATTTTTAACATTAACTATATTATTGTCAGTTTAAGCGACACTTGTTATAACTTCTAATAAATATTTATAATAACGTATTAAAAATCTGAGCTATATATTAGGTGTGAGCCTCCTTAACAGTATCTGAATATGCAACATGCAGCATTAAAAAAAAAAATTTGCCACTTAAATTATTCTCTCTTAGTATGGAATTAACTTTAATGTTAATAAATGTTTACTATATCCTTTAATAATTATCACAACTTTAGTGCTAGATAGTGGTAAAGAACATTCTTAAAAATAAAATTTCCAAAATTGAGTACACTAATAGTCTATGTACAAAAGAAGTTATTGCAATATCACGAAGAGAAATATAAATAACCCTGAAGATTTTTCTAATGAAATAAATTGATACACTGCTTTGAAAAACAAATTTCAAACCATCCTGTCCTTCGTGTAGTCAAGAAAGATGATGGACGATTGTAAAAAGAAAAACATGTATTAAGGCTCTAAACTACTCTTCAATTTGGCAAAGTGATAAACACAGAATGTGTATGACTTTATTTATGTTATGAGAATTAATGCTAGCATTAAAAATTATGTCTTATTACACTCATGATGTAAAATTACGTTGTCTGATAGCACGATATTCTATGCATTTTTAAATAAGAAGTTAAAATTATGCCTATGAATACACACATATGTATACCTTCCTACATATAATAACTTGTATAGGTCCAAATTTGTCAAGACCACGACCCCCCCCCCCCCCCCCCCCCCCCCCCCCCCCCCACCCCCCCCGCCCCCCCCCCCCCCCCCCCCCTAAACTTCCGCGCTTGATCGTCCGCAATTCACATAGAAAATCGTTAAATTCTTACGTGTTTTAAAAATCGTCTTTTGATTTTTCGCCCCCCGCATCCCCCTGCAGACCCCATGCCCCACCGCAAGGACCCGGCACACATTTGTCAGTTTTCTCCTTGTTTAACCGGAAAGTTTTTTCTATTATTTCGTGGAGCCCCTTGCACCACCCCTCACTTCTACACACGCTGACCCTTCCACAATTTACGTAGTCGTTTGTTCAATTTTTACATGTTTTGAAAATCGTTATCTTTTTACGCCCTCCGCCCACTTCTGCCGTGCAGCTACCATCGCGCTCCGCCCTGCAGGACCCAACGTACTAATTCATTTTTTTTCTTTGTATTTTAACGTAATACTTTATTTATTTAATTTTTTAGAGCCCCACGCACCTTCTCTTACGTTACTCTAAAACCAACTAGTATTTTTACTAACGCAGCCAAAGTCATACAGCACCACCACAGCACAGTCCACGCAGAGTCCGAAATTACGCAAACGCAGTTTTCCCGGACTACTGCCAACGCACTCTTCGCTTTGCCTTAGTGTTCTGATCGGTTTGCTGGTGACTTAATAGAAAAACAAGCATGCATTTCAACCAGTAATCCTATCTAGACGGTTTGAGAAAATGTGATCCATATATTAACACTCAACTTCTTTTTTTGCAGTGTTATAACTCTCTTTACGGCTGTCTCTACATTTTTGACACTTATATTTTATTTACTAATATTATTACAATTATATGAGTAGGAAGTTTTTAGTCTACGTATATCCGATCGCTTTCTTATGTATATTACAATCCTGAATATAGCTATAAAAAATATATATAACCCATATATATAACCCATGATGATAAAAAAAACCATTTGAAAAAATAAAAAAAAATTACTATTCAACAAAAAGTTCAATTACGAGACTATCTAAATATTTGGGAAAAAATTAGTAACCACATTATAAAATGTAATGTTAATTGAATTTTTCTCATAAACATCAGAGATAATAAACATAAATTTAACAGCAGCTGAGAGACAGCAGCTCCTATACATAAATCCTTTATATGAATCAAATACTTTTCTTAATATTTATATAGTCATGCACAACTATTTTTTTTTTCTTTGTCAATTTATTAGATGCCTTCGACCTTTCTTCAAACATTTCATTGACAATTAACTGAAGAACATCATTGAAATATGTATTCACACATAATTTATAGTAAAAATAATTTGTTTAATTTTATTTATTTTTTAATGATTTTTTCAAACTACTATTGTTTTTATTAGACTTGAGTATTAAACCCAATTAAAAATTTTTTACTTCACCTGGCGGTTATCATATATAAGCACACGAAAAGAACTCTGCAGCAACAGTAGTATGAGCATGCGTGTACTACTAGGACAAACTAAACGAGGAGGTGGAAACGTTCCTAGAGGAAGTGGCTAACGAGAAGGTCGGTGTCGTAGACACACACCTCATCACAAACAGGAGAGGAGACACAAGAAGTAAAATGGTGGTGGTAAGACTGAGGTCAAATTGCGGTTATAAAAAACAAAACAAAAACTAGATAACAAATCTACATTGATGATTTGACATGGACGGAAAGTGAGGCCCAGAAGTCAATCATGGAGGTAGCCAAGCAAGGTAAAGAAGAAGGAAGAGAGGTAAAAGTAGGGTACATGAATATCTGTTTAGATGGGACGAAAGAAGTAACAAATTGGTGGACCCTTCTAAAAGGTATCCATCATCGGGCTAACTGGAAGATGGTGAGGAGACAGAGGATGTGCTTTTGAAACAAGGCAGGTGTGACAAACAAGGATAAAGAATTCTGGGTTTACATACAGAAATTTGATATAGTAGGGATCACAGAAACTTTGACGGAAGAAAAAGACTGGAAGAAAATTGTGGACAGATTACCAGGAGAATTCACATGGTAGCACACCCCAGTGATAAAGGAACATAAAAAGGGAAGAGCCAGTGGAGGCATAATACTAGGCATAAGGAAATCTCATGACATTGTAACAGAAGGCTGTGATAAGTGGAGTTATGAAGTGGTGAAGTGGTCAGGGTCAATCAAGAAGGAAAAGTGGGTAATATTGACAGTGTATAGCCATAGAGTTAAAGAATCGATGGCAGTGATAGACAACAAGTTGGCAGAGGAGGAAGATAACCTACTGATAGGAGGCGAGTGGAATACAAGAACAGGCTCACAGGGCGGCCCAATAATACAGGAAGGAGAGATACTAGTAAGAAAAGCCAAAGATGCAACGGTAAATGGAGAAGGCAAAACATTATTACATGAGATAGAAGAAAATGGATGGTGCATAGTGAGCGGGACAGGAGAGGAACAAGGAGACTGTACATATGTAGGAGGGAGGGGAGAGAGTACCATAGACTACTTAATAACGAACACAAAATCGTGGGAGAAGGTACAGAGTCTTAGAGTAGGGTGCAGGAGTGAAACTCTACAAAAAAAATGCAAAGAGAAGTAAATTACAAGGAAGGGACCAAGAGAAAAAGAAGAATATGGACAGAGGAATCAATCGAGAGGTATCAAGAAGGTTGCGTAAGTCAGAAAGTTGACCATGATAGACTGTTTTAAGAAATACAGACCAAGATTATTCAATCAATACCTACAGAAGAGAGGGCAGTGAAGCAATGGTGGCCTGGCTACAGACCCTGACATGACGAAGAATGGAAGGCCAGGAAAAGGAACCTCAGGAAACTGATAAGGGACTGGAGGAGAAACAGAATGGATAGCAGAGTAGTATTAGAGGCGAAGAAGGAGTAGAAGAGATGGTGTACTAAATAAAAGGAAGAACACAGAGAGCAGGAATTACTAAAAATTAAACATCAGCACAGAAAGAGAAGCCTGGCTTTATATAAACATTTACAGGAAAAACAAGGTAGGCTTAAGTAAAGAAATAAGCATGCAAGTTTGGAAAGATCATTTCAAGAGTAGACTAGGTGGGGCTGACTCAAGAATCAGACAGTCTCTAATAGATACAAGCAGGAGGAGGAACTGGAAATAACAAGAGAGGAGATAATAAAGCAAATTGTCAAACTCAAGCACAACAAAACACCAGGAGAACGTGAACTGGAGAACGAAGTCTGGTTGAAGATGCCAACCCCCATAGGCAAGGCTTTTATGAAACTACTGCAGGGGATATGGAAAAATGGAGGAATGTCAGAGTGTTGGAGAAAAGGATTGATACACCTAATATTTAAGAAAGGAGAAAAAGACGAAGTAGGGAAATACAGAGGAATATCCCTGCTGGACACGGCATACAAAATATATGCAGGACTAATTAACGATAAACTAACAGAGGAGATTGACAAAAAACTTCAGGAGAGCCAGCTAGGTTTCAGAAAAGGGAGAGGGGTGACAGATGTGATCTTTATTCTCAACCACATAGCTGATGTGAGACTAAGCAAGAAGAACGGCAAACTGTGCTTTGCAGATCTAAAGGAGGCATATGACTGTATAAATAGAGGTCAGCTGAAGAATGCTTTAGAAAGGATAAGTAATGAGAAAACTCTAAACAATAGGATAGTAGAAGTGTACGAGGAAACAAGCTGCATGGTTAAGACAAACGAAGACATCTTGGAAGAGTTTTGGACAGAGAAAAGAGTAAGGCAAGGCTGCCCGTTGAGCCCAACACTGTTCAAAATATACCTATTAGATTTGAAAAGCTACTTGTAGAGCAAAAGAGTAGGAGTAGTAGTAGGGGCGAAGAAAATCAGAACACTAATTTTTGCAAATGACATAGCACTATTAGCTGAGAACGAAGAGGAAATGAAAAGACTGCTTGAACACTTTGAGAAATATTTGGAAGCAAAATTATTAACGCTCAGCACAGAAAAAACCAAGGTATTGGTATTTGAAAAGTCAAAGATAAGACCCTTGAGGGAATAGAAATGGAAAGATGATCTGATAGAGGAAGTCAAGGAAAAAAAATATTTAGGTTACATAGTGCAGAAAAATGAAAAAGCAGATAATCACGTAAGGGAAAGGAGAAGGAAGGGTGTAGTAGCAATCAAAGCAACTCGGAGTATAGAAAGGATCTTCAGAGACAACTTAGGTAGAAGAAGCAAGATATATACGGCACTGGTTGAAAGCATAGAACTGTACGGAGCGGAGATATCGGACTTCAAAAGTGAGGAAAGTTTAGAAATTACAAGAAGGAAGTACATCAAATGGGTTTTTGGACTATACGTGAATAGCCCGAACTGTATAGTGCATGAAGATACAAAGCTGAGAAGCTGTAAGCTAAGAGCTATCGAAAGAGCCATCAACTATGAAGAGAAATGCCGCAAATCGAGCAAGTTATTGGTGCTTGAGTGCATTAAGGAGAGAGACAGAGAAAGATCACACACGCAAGCAGGGTATTGGGCGAAATGCAGGTTAAAGGTATTACAAAATGCGGAACTGAACGAAAGTAGTATAACAGAACTAACAGAGAAAGGTGAGCTCCAAAGATACGTAATACATACAACGAAAAAGAGGGAAAGAGGAGAGACGCACAAAGATTGTCAACTCAAGATATAACACGAGATATTAGGAAATAATAATAAAGATGATACATGGCCAAAATACCTATCAACAGTCAAACACTCAAAGGACAGGAAGTGAATAGCAATGTTTAGGTGTGGTAACGAGGTGAAGGATAGAAATTATTGGGAAGAGAAGAAGGAGAAGTTATGCAGACTCTGCTGGGAAAAAGTGGAGTCGTCAACGCTTATGTTAACTTACTGCCTGCATACGAAAACAGATCGAGGCATAGAAGAAATTCTAAATGTAGACGGGAGAGGACTACTAGCGCTCAAGAGAATAACATAAACCAGAAAGACAGAACCGTGATTGGATACGTAGACAGCAGCTGACAAGTCACTATCAACGACACCTGACAAAAGATAGTTATAAGCGCGCGGAGACGCGGAACACGGGTCGGCAGGAGAAGAGGAAAGGCGCCAGAGAACTGTGGAGTAGGAGCGGCAGCACTGAAAAACAGAGGAGAAGGAACGAACCTATCACGGTAGAGCTATAGGAGTGAGACACAGGCGACCTCCTGTAGTGCGCGGCCAACGAGAAGAAAACGAAATGGCTGGAAAGCAGACAGAAGAACCTGGCCAGGGAGCTCAGGGTACAAGGTGAGAGAGTAGAGACCCTTACGGCCACGATGGAAAGGATGAAAAACTGGTGCAGAAGTGAGAACGCCTGGAGAAAAGAAGAGGAAGTGAACGAGGCAAAGTGGAAAAATAGGCTAGTAAGAGAGAAGAGTCGAGGCCTTCGAGTTGAGCTTCTTGTTGAATATTAAAAATTTTTTATTTTTTTTTTTCAATGTTGTTTTTGAGCATGGTCAGGTATCATTATTTTCCAAGGCTATATTCATGATTTCTAAATTTATACAAAAGAGAGCATGTATACGTTGACCGAAAACTTCTCATACATATGATAGTAATCACATTTGTGAATAAGACACGTGTGTCGAAAATGTGGAGATAACTGTATAACGAGTTTAAACACTGAAAATCAAGAAGTTGACTGTTCAGTTATGAAACACGTTATCTTAAGCCGTCTAGATAAAACTACTTGAACGAATATATGCTTATATTTCTGTTAAGGAGGTTCAATGGTTTAGCTTTCGTTAAGTAAGTTTTTCTTCTGTATCTCTGCATTTTTTGTACACTTTTTTTTGCCAACACGGGTATAAATTTGTTTCTTTTCATAAGAGCCCATGTTAAGACTTTAAACTTTATCGTTCCACATATTAAAAACTAGGTGGTAAAAAAAATGTAAAAAATTTTTACAGTTTCCTAGCACTTTGAATAGCAATTGTTTAAAGCTTTGTTGCTTTCTCTACATATTACCAAAACCATCGAACCTCCTTAAGTTATCAACAAAACCGATAAAAACACCAGGACAAAGCAAAAGGTGCGTGGGCGGAAATGCGACTGCTGCGTGGATTGTGTTGTAGTGGTGCCTAGGGCCGTGTTGGCAGTAGTGGTAGGGGGGGGGGGGGGTAGTAAGGAAAAAGGGGGGTTAATAAAAATCACAAACGAATTTTTCACTTTCAAAACACGGAGAAATCTAAGAAATTAATGACGAATTTAAGTACACGTAAAAATTAAATAAATTACTACGTAAATTACGGGGGTCCAGCAAGAAGGTGCGTGGCGGTGCAGGGCGCTGGATGGAGAGAGGTGGATCGAGGGGCTCTGAAAAATTGGAGAAAAAAAATGTCCGACTTAAAGCACGCAGAAAACTAACGAATTTTTGCGGTGGGACGTACGGGGGTGACTGCGAAGGTATGGTGGGGGGGGGGGGCGTCAAAATGAATGATAATTTTTAAAACACGTTAAAATTGAACGAATTTCTATGCTTATTGCAGGGGAGGGGGTACAGGGGGCCAGGAAAATTTCGACCTATAAAACTATTTATATATTTATATAGGCAGATACTAATGAGGCTTCGCCCCCTGCATGCTCCGCGTGCCGCCCTATTCAAATATTTTTATTTTTACGTCTGTATGTACAATACATGAATTATTACTTAAATAAATACATGCGCTTATGCATATGCTATTATACCAAACATATACAAATTATTTAGAAATCGTACAAATATAGTTAATACATTAAATAAGTTCCAATATTCTGCAAATCATTATTTGTTATTTTATTTTATTAACTACTCTTACTGTTCTTTTCTCACTCCATACATCAATCAATTTGATGGTTCAAGTAAAAGCCAATTTTTGGAGTGTGTATCTCTTTTATTAAAAAAACTTGTCAACGTTTCACCACTCGTAGGTGGCCTCTTCAGGACACAAGTACCTCACACACTCCCCACTGTTGCCAGCGTGGCCTCTTATTCTTAATTTACATAGTTTGTCATCAAATACTTATGTTGAAGTACAATCATCCTTTAAGAGTACATGTGTTTCACTTCTTGGGGAGTGTGTGAGGTACTTGTTTCAGTTTAGCGTGATGTAAATGTGTCCCGAAGAGGCCACCTACGAGTGGTGAAACGTTGACAAGTTTTTTCAATAAAAGAGATACACACTCCAAAAATTGGCTTTTACTTGAACCATAAAATTTTTTATTTTAGTTAATTACTCTAATTTGTATTTAAATAAATGCTTCCTTTACTAAAATACAGTGAGAGAAGCACGACCATTGCAGAGACTATTAAATCTCAATTTCTTTGGACATGTTTCCAGATTTTAAGGCTCAACATAAATATTCGTTGAAATGATAATGAATTCTAAAAATTACCGCTTGGAATTGGTAAGGAAAAATTGTGGTATTCAGAATTTCTTAATTTTGGAACACAAAAATCAAATGTTTGTAATTTTTAAAATAATGAATAATTCTACAATAAATAGTTAAAAACTTACTTTTCGCAATAAGTATACGAATTTGCATAAACATGAAATTATGAATTAAAGGGACAAACATTTATTATAGCATTGATTATTATGAAACATTGAGTTTATATCAATGTTATGATGAAAATTTTTGATAGTATTCGTGAAAGTCTATCCCCATAAACTTAATTTGAAAAGTAACTCATTCGTCATATTAATTTTATATTTAATTATATCTGATAGGCTGTATAAAAAACACGATTAAAAAATACAAAATTCTTTGAACATAACATTGAAATATATTATAATATTTATTCCAAGTATTACTTTAAATACTGGTAATTCTTTTTTTACATTCATGTTCTGCAGAAAACAATTTACATTTTACTCGTTTTTGCTATGACAATACATAAATTTCAAGGACAAAATTTTGAATAAGTTGTATCACATTTAAAAAAAAATTTGTTTACATGGCCAAATGTATGTTTTTCTTCTAAGATGAGGGAACCCAAAAGCAATGTACATTTAAAATAAGTCAAATAATAAGTTTGAATTGACAAATATTGTATATGAAGAGATGTTCTGTTTATGGTATTTTACTAACAAATTATAGTCAACTTTTATGTATCCAAAACTCATAGTATACTGTGATTCATCGAGCAAAAGTTTTGTATATTTAGGTAAAATGTATTACTTAATTTATTTAAAAAAAATGAATTATATTTCAGTTAATGAAAATTCTTAAATTTATGCAGTATTTTGATAATGTTACGATGGATTACAGAATTGAAATTCCAGGGAGGGCAGGTGGGGTCAAAGAGTGGTCTAAGGGGGTCTACGGAGGGAGGGGCGACTAACGGGGACATGGAGAGGTGAATCAATTTTGAAATTGAAGGAAAATGACGTAGATATAATTATATTTCGTAAGGTAAAGCCAGGGAGGACCTAGCTACCGACAAATTGTTACATATATATCTCGGAAGATATATCTCTATATATTATAAAGTGGTTTTAGTGGGGCTGTCTACACATCGGCAAGGCACCCTTTTATGACCCCACACCGCAAACTAACAATTTGTTGACTGCCCCCCCACCAAATAAGGTGGAAATCATTTATTGTCTCCGTTATATAAATATTTTAAAAATATCCTAAGCCCCCTCACCACCCCCCATAGTCCTTCTATGGCCCTTCCGTAGCCCCCTAACACCTTTTACGGGCATCCAATCCCCCTACTACTATTATATAGTTACGCTTCTAGCCGCAAAAACAAAAATTACTTTTAAAAAAGTTAATGTAACGTTTACAAACGTTTACATTTAGCACGATCATGACAAATCTTTCTCACTTGATTTTCACCGTCGATTATCCAGTACTTTTGTCGAATATTATATGATGTAGATGGTATCCCTGTGTGATGAAATGTTTCGTGATAATACTGGATTAAAAGGTCGGTCACATAATTTTGCGAGGGAAATAAGATTGGATGTCTTTGATTACAACTACAAAGAAAAGAACTTAAAGATCTGATTATTGGACTTTTTATTTATGCGTTATCAGGTAAACGACTGATCTCTTCTTAAAAATTGAGCTGTTGAAGTTCTTTTATAATTGTATTGTATTTTAAGTTTATTTCCACGTATACTTAATGTCTAGGCTTTTACGTTTCTATAACCAACTTATTCCTTTCTGTCCTCATCTGACCCATCTACTCCAATTATCAATCCCATCTTTCCTAACTCCCCGATATTCTCCCCGAGTATGCGAGTCTTTTGTGCGAGCCCCTAGTGCAAAGTTCCCCTTAGATGACTCGGCCATCCACTCTACTGGGCACTATTTATAGCCCCCCCCCCCCCCCCCCCCCGGCAGGTATCAGATTAATGGAAGGATCTCCTATATTAACTATCTACCTTAAAGTCGATAGTGACTTTACCGACGAGCTGACCAGGTGTTGGCTTTTCCCTAAAAGGAAGCCCCTGAAGGTCAAGATATCGTTCGGAAGAATCCACTCATCGTCTTAAAAATCAGATAAGTGTTTTTTTGGTATCCTGGGTACTCCTTCTATCGAGAAAGCCCGAGAAAAAAATCTTGATTTTTTTCGACGGGATTCAAACCCCGGTCCCTCATTTTCTCAGACGAGGCAGCTAGCACGCTAACCGCTAAGCCATCGACGCTCTAATTTTATGATATATTTTTCGGCTCCATCAATTGCAGCTATTGCTTAGAAAAAATTCTCAGATTCATTTCGATACTTATTTTTGTTGAATCGCAAGCTATATGCTACTATTCTAAGTAATTCGAGGATAAGATGATGTACGCGCAGTCAAAGACTCAAAAAATTATTTTTGTCATTACAGAGAAGTCGTCCAAATAATTTTCTTAAGACAGGGGATAATCCTACCAGGTTTTATTGTTCACAAACTCTTGGGGTAGTTGCCTTCGTGAAAGTGGATCAGTTGGATTATTTTCCGTACGTACGTGTCGCCATTCTAGATTCCTCGTGAGCTCCTGAATGCCCGCAAACCGGTTTGCTTCAAAGACTTTTAAAACACTTGGGTGTTTAGTTCTTTAAGATTCGGATGATAATTTAGTTTTTTCAATAAATACCGTCCAGAAGAATCACGTTTTACGTGATGTGTTTAATAAGCTTTGCACTTATCGTTTTCCGATGCGTTTAATGCAAGCCACCCATCTGCGTCCAGCAACTAAAATTTTTTATTGTCTCTTGTAATTCGGTAAAGTGATACCGAAATTTGTTATTATTTCCTTGATCTGACACTCCACCAGCCGTCCCCTCTCCCCCTAGCTTAGGTTATATTTGAATGTAAATTAATTGATAAAATTTTGTTGATTCGTTTTGATGTTAAGTGACTAAAAAATGTTCCACAGTGTCTGCTGAAACAGATAAGTAACTAAATTCAAGCAGTTTTACTCAATTTTGGAAGGGAGGTATTTTCTAAGCCTCAGACTGTTGACCTTGTGAATTCATTCTGAATTCGCAGAAAAGATGTATTCATTTACTCACCATTACGTCGTATACATATTTTCATATCAATTAAAATAATAATCAGAATATTATATACATATATAATTGATTAAAGGAATAAAAAAAAAAAGAAACTTAAATAAGAGCGCAAAAAAATATTGTGTATTAATTCTAATGCCTATCTCACCTGAAAATATCCGGATGTTTTCCACGTCATATCCAAGTGGAATTCATCCTGATTTTTCATGGATTTTGCACTGATTTTACACGGACTTTAGCCTGATCATCAGTCTGAAATCCGTCTCAAATCGCCACGTGGATTCTTGATGAATTTCAAATGGATTCTAATTAGATTTGATTCTGATACGACATCGATATTTGACTTAACAAACTTGAATAATTTTTTTATTATTTCATCATTAAAAATAGCTTAATACATAGAATTGTCAGCCATAATTGGTCATACCATCCGTACGGCAACACAAAAATATACGGGTTCAAATGTTATACAGTAATTTTTGTAATTTTACTTTTATAAAGTTTTTTTCAACAATTCATAAGTTTGAGATAAAGTACTTGAACCCGTAT
>JAPYYV010019581.1:0-10747 GCA_030522625.1 Copidosoma aretas
TTAGCATTGCAAAGTACCGTTAGTAGATTTTCTTCGTCCGAGGGGTCCAATTAAAGCTTTTTTTTTCGATCAGTCTATTTTTTTGAAATTTGTATGTTTGATTTGGACTATAACAAACTAAGATGTGCATCTTAGAAACCCTCCAAATGATTTATGTTACTTATTTACTGGAGCTGCCTATACAAAATTTGAGTTGTATACCTTGTTAAGGATTTTATAACGATTTTCATGGTAAAAGAACAGTTTTTTACACTTTTAAGGGTTAAGTAATCTATTTTCAAGTTGTAAATAGAAACTTTGCAATAGATTACAATAAATCTTGCCTCGATAGAGTTCTTTAAGTACTATCTTGCTGGATATTCTCTGTATTTATTAAAAACAGCTGTATAAACAGTTTTTAGTCAAAATAAGATTGCTGGTAAGGTAGAAACTGTTGCTGATAAATTTTTATTTTTTAAACTCAATCTTTATACAAACTATGAGAAGACTCGCATTCGTAACTTTATTTTGCAATGTAGAGCATAAAAATAGCTTATTTTGACATTTTAAATCACTTTATTTTGTTTGATTTTTTTTTTAGGTAAATAATAGCAGAATAATGTTGTTGAGGAAGCTTTGTGCTCATTTATTGGCAACGGTTTTTCTTTTAAGGTACACAGATTCAATATCTACAAAATTATGATTTTCGATGTAGCCAAGTTAGCCATTACCTCATTGGTTGAACTTGCTTGCATAACAATAATTCAAATACTGTAAACGGATGTTCAAAATAAATAATTTTAGCAACAAAGATACTTATTTTAAAAATGATGTATGGTTTTTTAAATGAAATTTAAAGAATAGAAATATAAATCTTGTCACTAAGATGACGTATTCGAATAATAAAAAATTGGAGACTTAGATAAACAATACAAGTGTATGTATACATACATATATATTAAAGTGTCCGTTATTTACCGATTTCAACTTTTTGGTCACCTGGAATCTCTTCGTTGTATCCTAAAATGAAAATCCATAGCCTGAAAACTACAAAAATTTTAGAGTTAACACGTGCCACCAGACACATCTTGTTTTCCCATTTAAATAGCATAAGATTTTTAAATTACAGCCTTGTATGATTTTCTTGACCACTTTAAGTATTTTTTCTGGATTTTTAAATCATACCATTCAATTACGTATCACTTGGACTTGATGAATTGATTTTTTCCAACTTAAAAAGAACAAGGTGAAAAATTTGATTTTTTGAATTTTATGTTCTTTGAAGGCTTTGAAGGCCAAAATCGAACTTTTTCATCCTGCTCATATTGAGCTGGAAAAAATCAATTCATCAAGTCCAAGTGATACGTAATTCAATGGTATGATTTAAAAATCCAGAAAAAATACTTAGAGCGATAAAAAAAATCATACAAGGTTGAAATTTAAAAATCCCACGCTATTTAAATGGGAAAACAAGATGTGTCTGGTGGCACGTGTTAACTCTAAAACTTTTTGGCTTTCACGCTATGGATTTTCATTTTGGCATACAACAAATATATTCCAGGGGGTTGATGACTAAACAGTTGAAATCGGTAAATAACGGACACCCTAATATATAATATTTGCGTGTGTATATGTATCAGAAAAAAAATATAAAGTAAAAACTACAGATAAACTTAATTCGGGACAAGGGTGTATGATGACCAAGACAAAGCTAAAAATATATGATTATACGCAGGATACTATTTCGTGAAAAGAGCTGTTGTAGTATAAGTTAATGCAGCAGTGGTGACTGATGGGAGCGAGTTTTTCATTTTATAGAGATATGTAGTGCGCCGTTGTAGTACTCATACGTTTGCCCTTTCGAAATAAGCGTGATTTGAGCTCTTGGAGTTCTCCACGTAAATAGCATTAATTAGGAGCGTGAGGAAAATAGTGAGAAAAAGGAAAACAATAAGGGGATAAAAGAGAGACGAACTCTGCTAAGACTGTTGGCCTACACTTAGGACTACCAGAGCCACACTTCACTTGATGCAGGTGAAGCAGTATCAAAGATACATCAGTAAACTTACACAACCACACTGCTACTACTACACCGATGGTGGTGAAATGCATAATCATATTGCAAAGAGTCTGGCTTGTTGTAATATAACATCGTACAATTACACAAAATGTCATTTCAAAGATGCGCCAATGTATTTTGGTGGGTTTACTTGCTGACAGGTGACTTGATCTTCAGTGTTCTTTCTCGTTTCTTTTTCCTTTTTCCTTCCCGCAACACTTTTGATTATTGTTTTATTTATTTTTTTAAATCTTTTTCATCGGATTTTATAAAAAAAAAGTACTAAGCACTTTACAATCAAATTATGTTTTTCATAAAAAGTTTTGTATGTCCTTAAGTCTTAAATATTCTAGTCCAAACATAAGCTTACATTTATGTGCATAAATATACGCTCAAGTCTTGTAACATTACCAATGAGCCTCAATTGCTACAGTCATCATTACTTCAACAATGCGAAAGATATTTGCAAAAAAAGTCTGAATTAATCTGTCTCTATTCACAATTCACAATTAAGCCGACAAAGCTGATTAAACAAATAATAGATAAATAAAATATTTTGTACGAATTTGTGAGGATTAAATTTTAATGGGTGCATAATAAGTTTGTAACAAATCAACCACCAATAATAAAGTTTATAGGTCCCTACTAGTGACAATGTGTTTAAGAATCGACTATTTTTTGGTATAACTAGTTTCATTTTTTAAATCACAAAGCCGAAAATATCGGAGCCATATAAACAGTATTTTTACAATACATCGTACAAAATTATGCAATAAGTAAAAAAAAAAATACAAATATATACATATGTATATATTTATGTATTCAATCATTAGTTTGTTAGCATACGGTACCAACTTTTAAGATACAAATCATTGGATGTTTAAGAAATAACTAAAAATTATCAACGGGATCATACTGTGAATGTATAACTGCGTTAAAATTATTAAAATCGACAATAAGAAAAAGTGTAGAATAATTTTCAGTCATAGGTTTAAGGTACTTTATAGCAATCATAGTTATAGTCAAATATCGAAATATCCCTATAGGGTCGTAGAAATACGCAGATCCTCTACATACATTGGAGACTACAGTCATTACTAGAAACGGAAAATATTTCAATTTTATTTTTTAACAGGTGAAAAAACTGTTGAATGAACAACAAATGGAATAAAAAATATGTCTGACGTGATCCATACTTGAACTACTGATCTGCTGGCTTGGGGTAGCACCCCACTATACGAATGCATTTGTCACTTTCAATGTCAAACAGGTAAATTCTGGAAAAGCCATAGTGGATGAAAAGTATCTAAAACTATTCATGTATTGTTTAAATCAAGATGTGCTCTATTAAAATATTTTAAATATATTTATTCGACCAGCTGCAATTTTTAGCACTCAAGCATAGTGATCAGGGAATGATCGTCAGACGCGCTACCTTGTTTATAGTATTATAAAAATATATCTATGAAGTTTCTAATGATACTTATTAGATCATTATTGTTGTGACCAATCAGTGACGATCACGGTTTCTGCCACTCCCTTCCTTAAGGCCCCCTACTTGTACGCTGGCTGTGTGCTATAAGAAAAAAATTACGAAACAGCAACGCTTGTCGACGCTGCTATTGCTGCTGCTGCTATGCTGTAATAGGCTTCGCCTTGAAGCAACAAGGCCTGTCACGAGCACGTTTTTTTCCTCGCTTACACGCGCGAGCAGCGTTTCTTATCAGCTGCTGCTGCTGCTACGTTAATGTGATTGCGTATGCGCTTGCGGGTCAATGGTCTCTGTATCCTTTTGCAAAATTGAACGGGTTTTTTCGTTTACGTTGCATATTTTTTTATTTCTGTATGCCAGAGCAAAAAAAATTCCTGTCGAGGAAGATTTTTTTTATTAGTCCACATCAAAGTATTTTTTAATAATTATAATAATAATAATAATAAAAGATACTTATCATCAGGATAATTATCGTCACCGTGATCCCAACGAATAAAAAATAAGCCAAATTAAAGAGCCCTTCTACATACATCAATGATGTTTCAAAAAGCTTTGTGAGATGGAATACTTGATAATACTATTTGAATTGTGGCAGGTATTATCAACGTTACTGTCATTATTACTCAACGTTTATTTATTACGGAGTAATAATTAAACGTTGCTGTCTACTATCTCGTATTTTTGACGCAGTGCGAGTAATTCAAATGTTCTTTGTGCTGGGACATTTTTCAGACTTGTCATTGTTTTACGTTACACCAGCATAATAATTTATTAGCTTTCAATTACATGCTTTTATTAAGTCGGTCATTACGTAATCAACGTAATCGTTATTTTTTTAATAACTTTACTGCAACGAGCTTAGGTTTTTTAAATTAACTAGGGGGCTTCGCCTTTCAAAGAAAACTTGAATAATTAGCTATTTTATAATATACAATTTTAATTATTATTCAACCAACAAATCTAAATTGATTTTTAATTATTTTTCAAAATCACATTTTCAAATAAACCCGCTCTTGACCAGTCTCGACCAATTACACGACAAATAAAAAGGCTCCAGTCACGTGACAATCAATCTTTTATCATAAGATTAGAAATGATTTGTAATGGTGACTAAAATTTGATATAATTATACATACATGAAAAAATTTGTAGATCGAAGTCATATCGACATTTTTATAAAATATTGAATAGAGACAAACTTGGGACAATAGTACGGTATGATTACCGAAAGGAGCGGGGGGGGGGGGGGGGGGGGGGGGGGGGGGTTTTTTGGGGGGGGCAGGGGCCGGGGCCCCCCCCGGGGTTTTTATAAATGTTGGGTTTATTTACATATGTTGACTCCCGATGACAAATATCGAGAGTGTGAAGTTGAAAGCCCGAGAGAACAAAGTTGTCAATAATTTTTTATCGCAATTTTTTTTACATAATATATTGAACGTCATATTTCGTGATACGGCCGGTCACCTATTGATTACAGTGCAGAATAATCCTCAATCACACTATCTATTTTCATGAAAACTATTTTTTACGTAGGAACCTAGGAACCGTAAGTTTCAGTAGTGGTATGGTAGCCTTGCTTTATCGTTTAGTCGTTTCTGACACCGCGACGGAGATTGGATATTCGTTATGGTGCTCTGGAAAGCCCCTTACTCTGGTGGAAATAAAACTTGGGGTTAGAAACAAGATTAACGTTTGAATTCGTCGCAAAGGAAAAAAAAGACCATTGATATTATTATGAATTAAATAAAAGTAAAAAGTTTAATTACTAGTGCAGCAGCAAGGTAGATCCAACGATACGTGTATAAGAATACTTGCTTTTTTACTTAAAGCTTGCCCGAGCTGGTAAATCCCAGTACGAGTATACTGTACAGACAGGCATAACATTGGTTAGTCAATGCATATCTACTTATGAAAGCGTAAGACAGTGTTTCATATGCACTAATATTAAGCCTTGAGTTACGAGTAAAGCGATTTTACCAGAACTATTGGATTTACCTTCGTTACTGCATATCACTCTAATTAGTAAAGCGTTTAATATGTGAAAATTCTCGAGCCCTGAGCGACTAATAGTCTTATTCATATCGTATTGACTACTCGATCGACTTTTTAAAAATAAAATTTAAAACACAAGAATCAAAGCTTGCTATTGAATTCTTAGGGTTATCCCTTTTGTCTTTTTTTATTTTATTACTGGACACTTTTTCATGTTAATTTTATACTCGATGGGAGATTAGATGAAATCTCAATTCAATCGAATGCACTTCACTGATAATGCATCCGAAGGGATGATGGCTTTTCAATTAAGATATTATGATATACATTTATTGTATTAGACAAGAACGATAAAAATTTTATTTTTCGTCAGGTTTTTGCGCAGCGAGTTTAAAGATTTTTTTTTCTTTAGTCTAGACTCGAGCGAAAGAGAAGGAAAGAAAGTAAAAAAAGTGCAAAAAAGGCAGGTGTATACGTGTTGGTAGTTATTGATGTTTCGACTCTCTGTGTTAGTATCTTGGGTTTGCGCGAAAGGGAGTAAAAAAGAGAGGGAGGAAGAGAGAGAGAGAGAGAGAGAGAGAAACCGAGCTAGTAACATAAGCACATGGAGAAAGCTTCGCCGTGCCGGTGGTGGTAGCAGTAGTTCACAGGCCTATACTGCTATCGATCTGCGCAGAGGCCGCAGAGGCACGAAAGAGAGAGAGAAACAGGAGAACCCGCGCCTCGCTCCCTCCCTCCCTCACTGTTGCGTAAGCAACACACACACACTCACACACATATGCATGCGCGCACGCGCACGTGCATGAAACTTTCTCAGTGTTTTAAAGCTCAACCCCTCGAAAAGCACGAGAGGAAGCGAGAGCGGCTGAAGCTCGTCTGCGTCGAAAAAAAAGCTCCGAGCCAACATCAGACGTCGAATGAAAATGTCTGTGGAAATTTCTCTCGTGGGCTCGTTGGAAGATGAGGCACTGGATGATGGGTGGAAGGCTTTGGTACTCTTAAATTTTTCCAACTTTGCCGCACACGTGACTATTGCGCTACTGTTGTTGCCACCTCGACACCCCGCCCCCCCCTCCCCCCTCTCCGCCCATCCCCTCGCAAGTCCTCAGACAGCGTGGATTCGATTTAGGAGACGACGAGCCATCCTCCTCGTTTGCAGAATAATTTTGGCTCGTTACTATCAAGGTTTCCCATGTTTTATTACACACATATTACACGTGATTGACATCTTATTCGACACTGTCATTATTTTTATTTAATTAGTTTTATCGAATGTCCGATGAAAAAATGTGAGGTAACGATCTGAAGCAAATACATGATAATGTACGTAACGTAACAAGAAAGTTAAGAGTAAAACTCGATGCAAAGTAAAGCAAAATTATTTTTCACAAACAATAATTTAATTTCAGAATTATAACTAATTCTCACGTGATGTAACGAACTTCCCATCGCTTATCGTTATATATTGCACGTTGTAAAATAATGCATTTTAACGCAGTGTAATTTAATGTATCTAAAATTATAGAATAAAACAATATTATGACTGTCATTTTATTAAAATTTAGTAAAGAAACTACCTAATACAGATTAAAAAATGAGCTATGAACGTAGTTTCGTTATCTTGGAGTAGTATAGCGAAAATTCTTTATTTTTCAACTTATGGAAGAAATTGAGTGAAAACTTGTAATTTGGCATAATACAGATAGAAAGTATATTAAAGTATGTTTTCACGTGATAACATAACTTTCAATCATCGAGAATGTAAAAACACGTTATTTTGCAAAATAATGTGTTTTTTTTATCATCTATAAAAACACATATAATCACGTGAGCACAAGTTACCAGCGAGATTTACTATTTTTACATAAAATACTACCCTACCACCCACAATAACATACATAAGGATTTCGAGTGAGTGTATTATGTTCATGAGCTTGACATTGCAAAATTTTTAAGCTCGATATTATTTACTACTTTAAATAGAATAATACTGACGTAATAACTTTTATTAGTTACACATTATAAGACAAAAAAAATGTGCAAACAAGAATATTTCTGTGATGTATTGTATCATTGTAAAATAAATTTTCCGTCTTCTAACCTCAAAATAGCACTTTCACCGCTTGATTTTGGGTTATCAGACGGAAAAATAGTATTCGAAACTCGTGCGTAAAGGCCAAGCCTTTCCGAACTCGGACGAAATATACTATTTATTTAAATCAATAAAGTCAAAGATTAATCTCATGGTATATTATATTGTGTTATATATGCATGAAAGTAAATTAATACTCTGACATCTTAATAAAGTTTACATCTGATTTTATTCAAATTTGGTGGGTAGTATTATTTTTTGTTATAATATAATTGTTGTAAATCCAGAAATTTCTATCAAAGGGAAAATTTTATTCAGCCTCAGAACTACAGAAATAAAAAATAGTTTTCGTACGAGATTGGAAAGAAGCCTTTACGATCGAGTTACGAATGCTATTTTTCCAACCGAGGGTGTATCAGGGTTCCAAAAAGGTCCGAGGTAGGAAAATATCATGAAATTTTTACAAAATAGTTGTACTTCATACAGAAAGTTTGTGTATAAGATATGAGTACAATGGCTAAATAACACAAGATTTTTGTACTCTTAACACGAAATTCGTGTAAAATATAATTTACATTTGCGATATTTTATGAAGCATATGTTTATAAACAACGTATTCAAATATTTTGGACCAAAACTTTTTTCAAACAGTGCAAACTAATTTTCTCTCGATAGCTCTTTAGAAATCGAGTCGACAAACTATTTGCCGTGGACGTAGGATGGAAAAAATCAGGTCAAAATGTCATTACTTTAACGCGAAGAATTTAAAATTTAATTTTTAGCAGCTTATACAGCCCATGTGTTATCCTTGCCTGTATTTTCCAATAATCTAAACCTCTTAGCACCCTTTTTAGTCGTTTTGGACAATGTGATAAAAAATTTTGAAAGTGTCCAAGGCGTTTCGATTGTGAAGCCTAGTTTTTACACTTTTGAATTGCACGGGTCAAATGATTTTGACATTTGGATTTGATCATTTTGTATAGTAGAGCAAACAAGCATATCGACCAATTTTTTTCAACTATAAATTCGAATGCGGCTACTCGTAGTGTCATCATGAATATAGAGAGCTCTGCTGACTAAATAAGCGGTTATTACCGTAATGCCCCTAATATTAAAGGTATTATAAATTATCAAAAGGTGACTATATTATATAACGGATTTTAGTATGCATATGTACCAAACTAAATTTCGTTGAAAAATTCCTATTTGGGGCTTCAGAGTTGCCAAAAAAGTACCATCACCGTAATGACAGACCTGTCATTACCGCAATGCTTATTTAAAGGTTTTAAAAAATCCCGGTTGAAATTATTCTAAACACTAAATTTTGAAAATCCTATTCCATACAGCAAAATCTCCCGTTTTTGACTCATGCGTATACTATGTAGTCAATTTACTGACTTGACTATGTATACATTATTATTGTGTTACTTGCATCACTTATTATATTATATGATTGCATCATATACGTATATGTTATAAAGATACTCTATTGAAGTTTCAAGTGTAAAATAAGTCTACTCACGAAACATAGTCTCCTTATTGCTTACTCTGTTGTTGATCGCTTACTGCTCAATATAATACGTCTTTACTCGGTGGATGACTACATTACACTGTGAGCCGAGTCAGCTGAGTGAGTCAGTGGTCAGTGACCTAGCTGAGCTGCGCACTCTATACTGTGCAATAAGCTGCGCAGCTCACCTGATGATTAAACAACAGTGTGACTTAGTCATTCATCGAGTGAACACGTATTATACGGAGCAGTAAGTGATTAACAACAGAGTAAGGAAAATGGAGATTATATTTCGTAAGTAGACATATCTTACACTTGAAACTGAAATAGAGTAGTTTTTAATAACAATTATGAATATAATAATGTAATAAAATAATAAGGTATAATATAATGTCTTCATTTATTTAGTTATTTAATTGTATAATGTACACTTAAATAAATAACAAATAACTATATTTTTTTCTCACTTGCTCCATTGTCATAATTATCAATAATTGATCAACACGAAATACTAGGTAATGCTTCATGTTCTATAAATAGTCATGCTCTAATTACCTAGTATATCGTGTTGATTAATTATTATTTAAATTAATTAATTAATATTGACGAATAATTGACAAGAAATGTAACATCATTTCCAACACTCAAAACTTTAACGGAATAGTTTTTAATAACGTATACGTATAAAATGTAATAAAATAATAGGTTATATAATAATTCTTTAATATTCACTTATTTTATCATATAATATACACATAAATACACAGTTAAAAATTTTGTATGGTTTGCTATTTTACACTTATCACTTGTGAAAATTACACAAAATATGTGTACTTTTGTACCCAAAATAGTTGTACTTTGTACCCAGTACACACTGATGGCTAAATAACACAACAGTTGTGTACTCTAAACACGAAATTCGTGTAAAATATAATTTATACAAAACATGTGTAGTCCATCCTGTTTCAAACAGAATTTCTCTGTTTATAGTTGAACAGATTTTGAATAGTGTACAATATCAAAAATGATTTTGTTGATATTTATTATTTAGCGCAGGTTGAAGCATGAATAATGTATAATAAGACAGCTCTTTAGCTAAGAAAGAAAAAGAAAATTTTTTTTTTCAACTCTTTTTCTACATAGTTTACATAAGACTGTGTCGTAAATTTCAGGCTGAGAGAACGCAACGGATTGTGTTTATAGAGTTCGATACAGTGCCAAGCTGTAATAACCCAAGCTTTGGACTCTCTCATGAAAATCTCGAGGCTCACGACCCAACGATACATATAGATTGATTTTAGTGTCCCGTCAAAATTCAACTTATACATACAATAACTTGCTTCCCCTTCTCTTAGAGCTCGGCACTGCATCACACTATATGATTCCAATAATTGGGCTGTAGGAGCCTTATTGCATCGAACTGTAAAAGTCCAATGAATATACAAGCTCCTACAGTCCAAAATCTCTCTCCATGTACATTACAGGGACATAGTCAGACAGTGGTTTCTGTCAACAATGTTACCACTACAAAATTAAAGAAATAGTATATTTCGTACGAGTTCGGAAAGGCTTATATTTACGAACCGAGAAGTTTACGGCACGAGCCGAAGGCGAGGGCCGTAA
>JAPYYV010019590.1:4800-18879 GCA_030522625.1 Copidosoma aretas
AAGTTTAAAGTGTAAGATAAGTCTACTCACGAAGCATAATCTCCTTATTTCTTACTGTGTTGTTGATCACTTACTGCTCGGTATAATACGTGTTGACTCATTGAATGACTACCTCACACTGAGTCAGCAGACTGGTTGAGCGGCGCACTCCACGCACTCTATTCTGCGCAATGAGCTGCGCAGCTCACCAGATACTTTGTTTACAGTGTCATTTAGTCATTCAACGAGTGAACACTTATTGTACTGAGCCGTAGGCGATCAACAACAGAGTAAGAAAAATGGTAATTATGTTTCGTAAGTGACTTATCTTACACTTGAAACTTTAATAGAATAGTTTTAATAACGTATACGTATACAATGTAATAAAATAATTAGTTATATAATAATAATGGCTTCATTTACAATTGTCTTATCATATAATATACATATAAATAAATTAATCAACATTGCCAAATAATTGACAATCAATGTAACTTTATTTGCACAGTTTAAACTCATTTTTATTAGATAGCCCTTTTGAAATCAAGTCAAAAAATTATTTGCTGTGAAAGATGTAAAAATAGGCTAGAATGTCATTACCGCAGTGCTATTTTGAAGTTTATTAAAAATTCCATTTAAATTAACATGTGTTTGCTAAAAACAAAAATAGAGTAAGCCCAAAAGTTTGCAGCTAGTTTGAACCTCAAGTAATATAGAGAGAAAAAAAAATTAAAATAAACGCTGAACTTTCAAAATCCTATTTCACACACCATAATACCCCATATTTCGTGAAATTACCCATATGTATATGGCTGATGAATTGACAATAATAAAATTGTTTTTGATAAATTTTGAGATTCCCGTAAACAGCGATTGTACAGGTTTATTTTCGAAATCTTATTTCGTGCAGCATAATTCATAATACTTCAAATGTTTTTCGTTCGATTGGCAATGACTTATTTTTTACATTATAATGTTACGAAGATTTCTTGAATTATTCAATAATGTGATTTACTAAACACATGAAAAGCCACCCGAAGTGGCTGTTTGCAAGAGCATCCCCGAATTTTGCAAAAAGAGTGAAACTGGAAATTGTTTTAATCGAACAGTAATTCGATTAAAATAATCATACATCACCATACATTACGTGGTTAAATTTATGACATCACACTGACTGTACATACTTCATACTCGTGTGCTGTAGTTTATACATGAAGAAAAAAATTAAATTAACGAGTCACTCGCGCTTGCGCCACACTGCGGACTTGAGTCTTTGACACTTGTAAAGTGTCTCCAATACATCGTCCATACAGCCGAGACGGCTGTCGCTCATAGCCACTCGACGCTCGCAAACCCGTCAATTGCCGTTTACTTTCGAGTCATTTATCTTCTTCGAACAGAGCAGCCGCAAGTGCACCATTGAATTATCACGATGATTATTTTTCGTTCCATCCGAAATACAGATTTTATCAACAAGTAAGCGAACCTCTCATCAAAATTTCAATCGATCGAAATGCGAATCAAAATAACCGTATCCTACCAAGTGCCGTTGAAATTCTCGATTCCATACAATCTGCGGAAACGGAGGGAAAACGGGTCGCTTCGAGACATTGATGCGCCTCGGGGAAACAGAAGGCAGTGGTCGCGGCCGCCGAAGCTCGATCACGCGCACCGCGATCCGGATCAACTTTCTCGGCTGTCGCGCTCACGCGACGTATGGCGACGATCGCGCGCACTTATGTATATACGACACCGATGAAGACAGCTAAATGGAAATCAGTGTCTTTTCGAGCGAGTCGACAGATGATCGGGATATCGTTGAACAACAGCGTTGCGGAGCTGTAAAATGAAGTGTACGCCTTTCATCAGCCTCGAAGAGACGGGAAAATAATTTTTTCCGCGACAACGCCGCTCGAAGAAAAAAAGTCCCGCACCCAAGGCGCTGCGGCGGGCGCGAGCAATGGACCGCCGAAAAATCGGCTCGACGCCCAGGGGGGGGATAACGAGTTCCGGCACGGGCGCAAAAAAATACACAGCGCCAGCCTCGGGTCAATACGATCGACGAGACGCCGGCGCTGCCGAGGTTGCCTGGCGACGAGACGCCTCCGCGCCGATCCCGCGGCGACGGATCCACGCGTACGTCCCGCTCGGCACTCCTCCCTGGATCTTCCGACGATGCCGGGCGCCTGCGACGACAGGAGCGAGGACAGCCGCGCGGGCCGGGGCGTCGGGAAAGGCGCGACGGCCCGGGGAGTGCGGCGCGCCTTCGAGCGCCTGAGCGGCTTCGCGTGCGAGGATCTGCGCAGTTTCGAGGGCTTCGCGGCCGCGATGTACCGGCCCGCCGATCCTGCCAGTCTGGGGGTCGCGCGAGCGCTGTTCGGTAAGTTGCGGGGCCTTTTTTTTCTTCGGCGCGTGGAACAATTGCTTTCCGAGCGCGGGTCCGTTGCGTTGGACGGGGAAAGTATTCGTATTCGCATACGTTGTGGTTTTTAAATATTATTTTTCCACTTGTACGCGGAAGTAAAACGAATACACTGCGAACTTAATGGTCCAGAGGTTTATTTGAATCGCAGGATGCGTACAACGTTTCGGTTGCAGTTCAAATAAACCTCTGGACAGTTTGCCATCGAATTCGGCGATTTTATTCACCAGAATTTGAACGAAGCAAACAAATATCATCCAAGTGCATGATTCGGGTTCCCTGAAAATTGCGCGAGTAATAGCTGCTGTTGCAACGATGTGCATTCGTGTCACTAGGTGTGAAAATAGAAAAAAAATGATGTCAGCGATACACAAAGGTAACACCGGTTCCAACGTAAATGCACAGTCTTCGTTCGTTTCGACAAAAATTTACGACCAGCCGTCGACCGCTGAACGAATGAAAAAGTTCTCGTGCCGTGATTCAAATGCCTAAAGTTATTCCATGTAATATTGCAACCAGCTAAAATCACCCTCCAAAGTTGAAAAAAAAAAATAGACGCATCGACCATACCTTCCACACCGAACCATGAAAAATCAAACGAACACAAAAAGTAAAAAAAGCAAAAAAGGCCTCTGCATGGTGATCGACGTCGTGGAGGAGCGCGGCCTGGCCAACGTCGACCTCAAGTGGGGCGACCCGTGCGGCTGCCACTTCCCGCTGATCCACGGCATGCGGCCGCCGTCCCTGCCCTGGATGATCGTCGTCTACGCCGTCATGTGGCTCGGTGCTTTCGGCATAATGCTCGGCCGCGGCTTCAAATGGTCCTGCGCCCTGTTCGCCCTGCCCTACTGGTACGTCCATCTGCTCGACAAGAGCTACTGGAACAATCACTCGTACCTCTTTGGGCTCGTCGCTCTGCTGTTCTGGGGCACCGGCGCCGACAGATACCTGTACGCTGCGATGCTCGGTTTGGGTGTACACTGTGTCCTCGCGACCCTTGACGGGAATAACTCTTGGTGTCGGGATTTTTTTTTTTTTTTTCGGCAGTCGAATAATATGGTTTGTACCGCGGTGGATCTGAGTGTGGGCAATTTTCACGTTTCGAATCGCGTTATTTTGTCAGCTCCGACGAATCGAACGATTTCAGCAGGTAGGCTGCACGGGTCCTGGAAACATGCCTTTACATATTCGATATGTTTTCAAGTGTATCGAGCAATAACAGAAATGTTTTGCTCGATGAGGATTATTGCGCCGATCGTTTTAAAACTTCACTCGTCGGATTAATAAAGTTGGTGAAGCAGTTTGCAAACTATCGATTCGATTACATCGCGCTTACAGTCTGTGACACACTTTGATTCACGGTGATCCGATTGTCATAAGTAAGTTCTCTCAACCTGATTGAATCAATGAAATTTTTTGATTATTCATGTGGATTGATACTTTTAAAAAATACGATACACGCATTCTATCTTTTTCGACTCAAAAACAAAAATTGACAAAGATGCTCGGGCAAAGATCGTCAGAAGTATAATCTATATTTGTCAATTTTGTTCGCCAAATGAAAGTGATTCGACGGACGAAAAGAAATCCCGCGCTTTTTCCCCTCGAGGGCCAATGAGTGAGCGAAACAAAAAGTGAGTCATCATATTATTATCGATCATTCGCGCATCAGGGCTCTGGATGCCAAGCTGTACGCAAACGACGAGGACAAAAAGAGCGTGCCCTACTGGAACTACTTCATACTGAGGTTCCAGTTCTTCGCGCTGTACTTCCTCGCGGGCCTGAAGAAGTCGAGCCGGGAGTGGCTCGAGGGCTACGCCATGGTCAACCTCTCCAGGCACTGGGTCTTCGCGCCGTTCAAGTACGAGGATCTTTTATTTTTCATCCAATTAGTACGAAGGAAGATGACGAGGTGCTTTTCCCGATGCCAGGTTACTCCTGTCAACGGAGCAGACGGACTTTTTCATCGTCCACTGGTTCACTTTCTTCTTCGATCTGACGGTCGGCTTCTTCATGCTGTTCGACGGGACGCGCCTCCCCGCCATGATATTCTGCGCGATGTTCCACCTCATGAACTCACGGTTATTCTCCATAGGTAAATTAATCGTTCGTTGATGGACGAAATCGTGATCGAGGATTTTTTCTTCAATAACTTGGCTGCTCCAATGGAAAACGTAAATAAACTGTCATGCGTAATGGTCATATTATGCTTGTATTCCTGCGAAAAAAAATATAATTTCAGGCGATGACGATTAATTTGTTTGCGATGTGATTGATTCGGATGATGATCATGTGACTAAATGCCACAAACCAATTCCATCCAAACAGTGGAATCCAAGGAAGACCAGAAGGAGAACATTTTTGTAGCTTGCGATGACATAGAGCGCGTATAAAGCAAAATGTAACATCTGCACATGCCAATACATCACGCAGAAGCTTGGAGTTGATGAAATTGTGAAATTGAAAAAAACCCTCGATCACGATTTCTCAAATCACTAAATCCCACGCAAGTCGTCCTTCCTCGAATTCCCATGCAACTGCTGCGCGCTTCCCCTCGACTTCCACCTCGCCGCGAAATCACGACGAAATCGCGCCAATCGCAAGAACAACGCGCGCAGGCATGTTCCCCTTCGTCTGCCTGGCCGCGATGCCGCTCTTCTGTCGCCCGGACTGGCCCCGGCAGCTGCTCCGCGGAATCCCGCGGGCGAAGCGACCACGGCCGAAGAAACTATCCACGGGCCAAACGAGCGAGCAAGACGCGGGGACGGAGGTGGCGGCCAACCGCGCCCGCGACGACGGCGGTCGCGAGGCGCGGGACGAGGGTCGCGGGGGCCGGGGCGCCGGGCGCTCGAGGCGAGCCTCCGGGAGGGAGAGGCTCGTCGCCGCGGCGCTGCTGTTCCACGTGGCCGTCCAGTTTTTCCTGCCCTACTCGCACTTCGTCACGAAGGTCGGTTTTTTCTTGGTTCTTTTGTCACGCGAGGGTGTCGGTCAGAATTTTTTTTAATACTTTTCTTTTTTTTCCATCGATATCGTATGATTATATTGATATCAGTTTGAACGATTCGTTCGATGGAAGAAAGCCTCTTTAATTATTATCGTCCGCCGACTGATTTACCGTATGACGGACAGCGCGGCATTCAAGTAAATGCATATCGTTGAAATAATGATGGATTAGAAAGTTTTATCAAGCTTTCAACTGTCCGCATCGTTCCTCGCGAAGAACTACACAGAAACTTTTGAATGTCTGCATGAAAAAAAAAAAATAAATAACTTGGAGTAGAGTGAAAAGCTTGTTTGACGTATATTTTCAGAGGAACCAAAATAGTTTCAAAGTTCTTCACGAGGCTTCATATTAGGCGGGAGGAAAAATTTGCTGATCGTTTCGTTGACAAAATTAAAAAACTTCTTGATCGGACAAAAATGTTATATCACAGAAAAAGATTCGTACATCACTGTACAAGGTATAATTCTGCAGTCAGAAGCCACGTACACAACGCGTTTCAGCAGTGCGATGTTTAGTCTGATCAATGTAAAAAAAAAAAGCAGGGCTACAACAACTGGGTGCCGGGACTGTACGGCTACTCCTGGGACATGATGGTCCACGCGTGGGACACTGTCCTGATCGTCGTCCGGGTGCGGGACAATCAGAGCGGCAGGGATTACTTTCTGGATCGGGACGCCTGGGTGCTCAACGACAGGTGGGCCAAGCACGGGGACATGGTCAGGCAGTACGCGCACTGCGTCAAGGTACTTTGTGCGCGTCATTATCATCGGATCGATGGGCCAAAGTGACGGCGAGAAATTTCAATAACAATGATCGCACTGTTTTTGCAGGACAATCTGGAAAAGTTGAACGGATGCCCTGGACCATCGGCACGCTGGGGGAACGTATCGTCCGACCTGAGCATCTACGTGGACGTCTGGTGCTCGCTGAACGGTCGCTTCCAGCAGAGGCTGTTCGATCCGAACGTGGACATGCTCAAGGCCGAGTGGCATCCTCTAAAGCCCGTCTCCTATCTCATGCCGCTGCTACGGCAGTTGAGTCCGTATCGGTAAGTCGGCAGGATTGGTACCGCGGGGAGAGATAAAAGAAAATATTTCTTGGACTAGTTCCGCGTACTTGACACTCGAATTTACTGAGAAACTGAGTTCACGCTATCGTCCGTTTATCAAATAAACATCAATTCCATGGTTCATATAGGACTGACGAGATTGTACATCTCCTCCTCTCCGTTGACTCGAACGAAATATCAGCGTCTCGCAGCTTTCCTACGCTAATTATCGGCGTTCAAAAGATTTCGATTCGAAAAACTCAACGCGTATACAATGACCCATATAAAAACCCTGCTCGTACCAGAAGACGTTCCCTTCGTATCTTTCAACATACGCCACACGCGTGCTGTAATTATCGTGCGTTTCGAGAGAAGAAGAGAAAAAAAACTCCCCTATGGAGAAAAGAAAAGAGAAAAAAAGAAAACATCGAGGTCAAGTCTTTGATACACGCACAATTGCACCAGCCAGCAACCCCCAGCGCTGAGCCGCACGAGCGTCCTCCGCCCCCGCGATCGTACTTTCCCACCACCAAATTACACCGCGCGCCCGACAATGCAAACCAACGTGCTTGCACATATACATATACCCCGCGACCACCACAACCGACGATCCTCCCATTCAGCGACTCTCGTATTCTCCGTCCCGCGCCGCAGCCCCGAGCTCGAGCGCATCCAGCGGGAAGTGCTCGGCTGGTCGGACCGCGCGGGCGTCCTCTTCGTCGCGGACTATCCGGGCCTGGTTCTCGAGAACTACGTCGGCCCGAGCCTCGACAACGTCACGCTGCGAGTGCTCGAGGGCGAGGTCGGCCTATTGTACGAGGACGCGGAGGACGAGGAGGCAGCCGAGGACAGCGGCAGGAAGGAAGGATCGCGCGCGAGCCGGGGGACGGGGAGGAGGACAATAGCCAAGGGCGGTGCCCTGCGGGTGGAGGCCGGAAGGTTCCACAGAGTCGAAACCACGAGTACGCATCCGGCCTGCTACATGTACACCTTCGCCAGTCGTCGGGCGGTGGAGGAGGAGGAGGAGGAGCAGCTGGCCGGGCAGGGGTAATTTTTCTTTCTTCCTCGCTGTTGTTGTTGTTGTTCCTCTTTGTGGCGCAAGTTCTCGCGTTTTTCCTCCCCATTGGAGCTCGAAAGCGAGAAGCGCCGCGGCGGATGCGAACGGTATATAGATACGAGAAGCGGAGCGATACGAATGAACGAGATCAAAAAAAAAAAAAAAAAAACGGGGCGACGGGAGAATTTCGAGCCGAGAACGAACCGTTTGTAGAAATATATATATATTTTATTTTTTTAATGCGATTTTCGAGCCGAGAACGAGTCGTTTGTGGATCTGTATCGATCAGGCTTCTGAATAATTCAATTGAGCCGTAATCGCAGTTACAGTTCAATAATTAACAATTTAATTTAATTTCTGATTGAAAAAATATTGAATTGATTAAACAGGATTTTAAACGTTGTATGAAACACCGCAACAGACGCACTGGTCCTTTAACTTTCCAGAGCAAAGCAAACAAATGGAAAGAACGACGTATTTTACGAAACAGTTTACATAAAATACCAATCAATCAACAATTAAATTTTAATTGTAATTGTTTGATCGAGAAATTAATTATTGTAGAAAACCCTGGTATCGGTGCACCTCTATAGCTTATACAGTTGCGAATAAGAAAAGTGCACTGGATGACAACCGTGATTTCCCGTCGGGTTTTTTTGTGAAAGATGAATAAATCGCACCCTGGAAAACCGGGCTTTGTTCGGAAACGTCTAGCACTCGGCAGAGAGGCGAACCGCAGCAGCTGTGATACGACAATCACGTTTGATCGAGCGTTTGATCGGCCGTTCGCGTGTTTCCAGGACCAAAGAGGCTGCGGAGGCTTTGTCCCTGCTGAAGGCGCTCGGGCGCAGAGTCGACGCCTTCGGCCGGGCGCTCGGACACGTCGCCAACGCGGTGCTGCACCTCGTCCTCGAGGCACCCATGGCGCGGAGGATCTCCGTCGGCTGGCCGGCGGATGATGGGAAAATTGAGTTGTGATGAGCTCGGGTGTGGAATGAAATTTATGAAATCTGGTACACAGAGTTTTAAAAACGTGGAGAAAATTGTCGTCTTCCAAACTTTGTAGTTGGATACACTTTGTAGTCAGAAAGAGCAGCAGACGTTTGAAAACGATTTTACCAGATTCTTACAAGTTTATTACAACTTTTTCATACAGTTTTATGGTTTTGAGAAACATGTTTTTTCCAACGTTTTTAAAATGTGGTGTGTGCCATCAGAGATATTTACACAAATGAAACATTATTGTTATTTTCGTGCTCATTGTATATTGATTGTATGCGTAAAATTTGAAACATAATAAATTATATGGACGTCAAAAATAAAAATCATTAAAATTCAAAAGCATCGCGCGGATTTCGCTTTCTTTTTTGACGAATCATGGATACAAATAAAAAAACGAAACAAAACAAGTATGGATTTTCTTACGAAGAGCGTGCAAAGCGCGCACAACGATCCGTCAAATCACGCTTGACGCGCGAACTCTGCGCGCTTATCAGCGACAGCAGCCAAACACGATAAGAAAAGTCAGAAATCTCGAACTTCTCGAGTCCGGGCGAATGCGACAATATGCCTGTCGTGCGCGCGTATCTTATCTCGTCATCGGATCGACATCAAAATCAAAATCGGCCAGACGTATGCGTATATATGTATACACTACGTCAACGGCCGGGCGAGATTCCTCACGGTCTCGCTTATTACTTTTGGGCGCAATCATTGTGCGAGACGTACAGGCACAAACATACTCCTGAACGCTCCGTTCGAATCATAATGAAAGTCATTGAGCCTCTCTCGATCGTTGCGTTAAAAACGTATGCTCCATAACATTCACGCAAAATACATTTTTCCACCCGACGTATCATTGATGCATCAGCTGGGACCCGGGACGATATATTTTACCGATTTCCGTCGTTTCAAACAAATCAACGCATTGAAATTAATATTCCGAGTGTGCAATAAATTTGTTCCAGTCCAACCCAAAAAGCTTGCACGAGACGCACCCAACACCGCGCTTAGAAATCCTCGTTGCCCCGGTTCTTCCCGTTATCTCGACGCTGGCGTCTCGTGCTCGAGCATTTATGTATACATATATATATATATATATATATATACGTATACAACAGTAAAAAAATCCGCGAGCGATAAGCTCGCCCGGGAAAGCGCACAACAACGCGATTCACTTGTACAGTGCCCCAGTCGCGGTCCGTCCTCGCGCTCGGAAAGACAAACTACTCGAGTATTGTTGTCGCATCGTCTCGCGTACAGCCGACGGCGTGAAAATTTCTCGTTCGCTTTCCGAGTACAAACCGCACTCGTATACCGTACGCGCGCGCGAATCGAAAGCCAAAGAAAATCCCCGAGTCCCGGAGCCGCTGGCGCCCACGCGCGCGAGGGAAAGCCGGTGCAGAGAGGTCGCGAGTGAGGTGAGGGTCGCGCGCGGTGAGCGTATACGGATACATATAATACCCGACATGCCGAGACTCGGCGCGCCGTCATCGGTGGATCATCGTCCTCGGGCGGCCGATTCAAGATAGTCAACGACACCAGGTATACAACACATTGTACAGCGATGCGGGAGGAGGAGGACGGCGCAAGGCCACCGGACTGCGCGGACCCGCTCGCCCGGGCCCTCGACGAGCTGGGCGACGGCTCCGGCCTCGTGTGGATGATATTCCTCTTCACCATGTTCCCGACCATTTTCGCGGGCATGCACTCCAACACCTACATCTTCATAGCCGAGGTATTATACGTACGGACGGCGCGTCGGAAATTTTTGGTTTGACCATAATAATAGTAATAATTATAAATAGTATTTGCATGATTTTATTCCGAGATCGGGCGTTTTTCAATGTTAATTTCAAACGGGACATTTGCCACATTCATTTGTCGTTTGTTGCTGTTGTTGTTGTTGTTGTTGTTAGCTCGTCTCTATATGACGGCTGCATCGTGATTTATTTCCTTGGTTTTTGTACTGCACGCTCATCGGGTGTAACAACACGGATAAAAGTCTGCCCAAGTTTATCATATGCATGGTAATGATGAACGCTCGTCGTAATCTTCATCGCGCGCGTAAATTCGTGCCGATTGATCAAAGTTTTTTTTTTTTTTTTTTTTTTTTTTTTTTTTTTTTTTTTTTTAATAAATTGTTTTTTAATTTTATTTTTTTTTTTGCTCGTTCTTCTTCCCTCCCGGGCCAAAGTTTAAAAATTTGCGACGCTCGATCGAACCGCGCGAGCAAAAGTTAAAAAAGAAAGACGAGGCCCGGTGAAAGTTCACTACACCGGCAAACGACCGCGGAGTTATCGAAAGAGAAGCCCCCTGTTATCCCCCCCGATCCGCGGACCGCTGTTTTTTTTGTTCCAACGACCAACCTGCATCCATCGGCCGACAGAACCCGACGCACTGGTGCGCCGTGCCGGAGCTGAGCGCGGCCAACTGGACGGCCGAGCAGATCCGCGAGGTATCGTCGGCCGGCGCGTGCGCCAGGTACGACCGCGACTACGGGCTGCTGGCCGAGATCGGTCCCGAGGAATCGCGGAGGTACGTGGCCGAGCACGGGGACGCGGCCGTCCTCGGCTGCGCGGGGTACGATTACGCGGACGACACCGACCGCCGGTCCGTGGTCGAGGAGGTGAGTCGTCTGTTTTGCGCGTCTTCTTCCTCTTCTTCTTTTCGTCGCCGGCCGGGTGCGCTCGAGAGTTCTATACACACCGTCACGGGTGGATGGATCTCCATTGTCCGATGCGGCGCTCGTTTTTTGCTTCTCCCTTTTTTCTTCTCCTTTTCGTTCGCGGGTACACGATATACGTATAATAAGAAAAGTCCATAGAGTCGCGGGCCGCGTTGTGACGATCGATGTTTCGAAATTAAATTTTCGAGGGGCATGATATTCTCAATGAACGATTTGTAGGATGCGATGCAAATTGCGATCGAATATTTTTATGATAAGGAACAGAGCTGTCTGCTGACGTTCGACGGTAAAGGGTATTGCGATTCGGAAGTGATGATAAAAAAATTAATAAAATTTGCTCCATCGTATGAGCGCGTGACTTCTGAGTTTCGGACAACACTACAAAAAATATAATGCTTTCGTTTTTTTATCCAATTTAAGCATTTTCAAAGCTTATTCCTTGAGCGATTTCAAACAGATACGCAGCGGAAAACTTTTCAAAATCTATTTCACGCGCAAGACGTTGAGTGCAATTACGCTTGTCCGAAAATTCGAGATCTAACAAAAAGTCTAAAAAGGTTCCCATGGTCTTTGGGAGCAGATTTTTCACAATAAGAATTAAACGTAGAGGCGAGCAAAATTTATAAAATAATTTTTCCAACCCGTAAGTATTTTGCACCAGCTGCAACATCATCCCTTTACCATGGGATCACGACAGCCAGTTGATCGAATAAAACAAAAAAAGTGCGTTGCACCGATGATAGAAATTAAAAAAATTCACCGATCACTCGTCGCGTATCGTACACTTCGCAGTGGGATCTCGTGTGCAAGGACGAGCCGAAGCGCGCAACGACGCACATGGCCCTGTCGCTGGGGAAGCTCATCGGCGCTGCTTTCCTGGGCGCGAGTGCCGACAAGTACGGCAGGCGCTCGATCTACGTCCTCGGCATCTTGATGTTCATAGTCGCGGGACCCGCGAGCGCCTACATGCCCTGGTACTGGGGCTTCGTGGCGCTGCGCCTCGTCACTGGCGTCAGCTTCTCGGCCATTCAGTTTTCGTCGCTCACGACGCGTAAGTTGACCGCCTAGTACTTTTGGTCTCTTGTCCTGTATGGAATCGGAAGGATGAATTTGTTCACTCGGGGCGGATAGTCCGGGTTTGCTCATAAGTGCTCGCGGCCGATCGAGGTCGGTGCAAACACCTTGTTTTTACCGACGTAGTTTGTCCCCCTGAACGTAAAAAGCAAGGGTGTTTTTATCAAAAAGTTGTTAATCAATTGTTATTAACAAATTTTTACGTCAAATTGAAAAAAAAATTTTTTAGGCTGAAAATTTTTTAGGTTGAAAATTTTTCGGCTCATTTGAATCAGAAAAGGTCTGTAAAAGAATTATCGAAAACCCCTTTGTTTTGGAGTAAAAAATTCATAAAGTTTTTAAAAACGCGTTTTTTTTATTGTCAACCACGTATCACTCAGCTAATACTGAAAAATTTTTTCACTCACCTGGGCTCAAATTGTACCTGAAGACTAGTATTTTCAACTAAAAAACGATTCTGGACCCTTTATTGTAATGCGATGGAGCTATATGACCGATCAGCAACTGATAACAGTCCAGACTTTTGAAGATTGCGCTTATATTATCGAGGCCAAAGTAAGTCTATAGAAACACATTTTGAATGCTACTAGCTGAGATTTTTATGTCAAAATTGTTAATTAATATTAAATAAAATTTTTATAGTGCATGAATTTTTTTTCAATTTATATTGATAAATTTAGATGAACAAATTTTCCCTATAAGCATTACAAAAATTGTTTTCTAATAGAATAAATGAAATACAATTTTTCATCTCCAACTTTTAAGCACCTGGAATTTAAATTAAAAAAAAAAAAAAAAAATTTAACAGATTCACTAGCTAACATTTGCTGCTTATAGACCTCTATATTATTTATTGGAAAAGCAGTATGTAACATTTTTTAGATTTTCATAAACATATGCTTTTTTCCAAATAATAAGCATTACTTATTCATAAAAAGCAACGCTACTGAATTCGTAGTCATTTAGTTGGAGAAAAAACAAGCCTGAATTTATTACCATTGAATGATATTTAAAAATTACTGATGCAAAACGTTTTTTATTCAGTTGTTTATTTAATTTTTGTGCATACCCGGTAAACGTATCGACAAATATATCAGGAACGTTATGAAATAGCAGTTTTCGTCGCAAATGTGCATCTTTCCAAAGCGGTCCCTGGGCTCTCAGGACCGCCCGGGCTGGATGCACATAGAAGACAAATGCTATTTTTCCTCCCGAGGAAGTACCAGGGTTCCAAAAAAGCCCGAGGTAGGAAGATATTATTATTATTGCATCAATTAAATTAAAATAGTATGAAACTATCTTTATACATTTACAGCGTATATGTCTACTATATTTTTTTTTCTATTAAGATTCTTTCCAAGACTTGCTTTAGCCTCGATAATATAAGCGCAATCTTCAAAAGTCTGGACTGTTATCAGTTGCATGCACGGGCATGAAAACAGGCATGCGTTGATCGGTCATATAGCTCCATCGCATTACAATAAAGGGTCCAGAATCGTTTTTTAGTTGAAAATACTAGTCTTCAGGTAAATTGAAAATCACAAAAAACGCATTTTTTTTAACTTTGCGCATTTTTTACTTCAAAACAAAAGGGTTTTCTTATGAGCAAACCCGTACTATTTAAGAGTTTATTTATTACAGCACACACGGTTCAAATATTGGTCTAATTTAAAAGAGAACCTGCACAATTATTGTATGTATGAAAAAAACAATAATTGTTCTTTTAATTTATCCATTTTTAATATTTATTAAATGTGTGATTATACTATTATTACCTTCTAGTTGTACGTTATTCACTCATCAAAAT
>JAPYYV010019593.1:0-15535 GCA_030522625.1 Copidosoma aretas
TAATACATAGTTTTTATATGCTATTCGATGCATACCAACTGTTCAAAATAGTATAATAACGTTGAAAATCATCTAATTTAGTTATTTTTAGATCATTTTAATTAACAGTATGATCCTTTTTTATAAAAACTTGTTTTCCTCCCATGTGTGTGTGTTAAAAGATACCCTTACGTATCTTCAAAATGCCAGCTTTCACCACGAGCGGAGGGCGCTGCGGTCATTCTCGGAGCGAATAAATGATACGGCAGAAACAACAAATTGAGTTTTCGTGAATAGCTGTTGAAAGTGACCATATTTTGTAGTTAATTTGAAAAACTCCTCATCGGTTTTGACAATATACGTGCTAAAACAGATCTTTAAGCAATCATTAATCAATATCATTTTATTTAATATTATTGGTATTAAGCCTAATGTAATAAAATACCTTGCGTCGGTTTTGCAACGATCAATGTCGGGCACAGGTACACGTACTGTAGCTCCTAGCGGTGGATCAGGAAACTTTCTGTTTAAATCGCGTTTCATTTTTTTAGCCTGCTTAGTTAAACAATCTTTCGCTGCACCTCTTTTTCTTTTTATATTTTCTTTGCGGCTATCCGGCGATGTCAATAAAGTTTACTTTTTATTTGGGAGACGTGGTTGATGTGTAGTCAAAGTTGATTCGCTAGGTCGAGGTACAGATTCATTAGACGGATTTGATTGCATTTCTAAGACAGCTTCTTCGACATCTTTTTTGCTTTCAAGTTTGTGCCAAATTTTACCAGTCAGGGACGTATTTTTTAGACCTATCTTTGCTGACGTGTCAAACAATGTCTCGTATGGACTTAGCTTTATTCCGTCATAAAATGCTCTGTTTTTATAAACCGTACAAAACGAAGCTCTTCGCTCCATCTTTGCGTTTTGTTATCACTTATCCAAGTAAAAAGCATTTCTTTAATGTCTCTATTTGCTCTCTTGACACTGCCTTGAGACTGTGAGTGACGTGGCTTACCATGGACTATTTTAAGTTGTGGCCACATACTTTGCAGGCTATCGATGATCATATTACAAAATTCTCGACCATTGTCTCACTGCAGAACACAAGGAGTACTAAAAAATCATAAATATGTCTAATAATTGGAAAGCGACTTCTGTAGCACGTGTTGTCTTCAATACTTTCAATATGACGAATTTTTCTCCAAGTGATCATGGTAAACACAAATAAATTTAAAATTTTGGTCTGGCGAGGATCGAAGATCTATAAGATTCGATTTGGCCACGACTATTCATATGGGAAAACTCCATCGGCTTCAAGATGATCCTCTTTTTGTATTTGATCGCTTTTTCTCGTACTGTTCACATCCAGGCAAAACATCCATGACGATACTTCTACTCACATTATTGAAGGTTTTCTGTACCTCAGAAAGCATTCTGTCTCTGCCTCCATGACCTATTGATTTGTGTACATAGTTTAGTTCTGAAAACAGTTTTTGTACGTAAAATATTAAATGTCAAAGATCTTAAAACTGTAATATTAAACGTGTATAATGAAAATCAGATTGAAATTAAATACAACCCAACCATCTGAAAAGAAATTGAGATTGTATGCTTGACTTATGTTTTGTTTTGATTAAGTGTTTATGTGATTTATTGCTTTATAACACTATAAAGGAGACACTATACTATAAAGAACTAATTTTATCGATGAAAAATACTCACAGAAATCATATCATATTGTGTTCTTAACCAATGACCATTTGCGCTGCTTTTCAAGGTTCCATTTTTTAAAGAAATTAGTTTTGAAATTAAATCATCGTACTTCTTTTTAGTTAATAGAACTGACGGATGATCAGCTTGTCGTTCTTGTATTTATTCCATAAATGTTTCTCGATGTTTTTTATTATTAGTACCACTTAGCATATCGAGCAAGCTTAAAAAAAGATGTAAAAAGATCTTCAGTTAATTATGATGACGATAGACATGACTGAGAGACCCAGTAGCTAAAGGACAACTAAACGTATTTGCTGTTACAATGAAAACATTTCAACGGAAGGATAACGGCTGTATGTATACGTATTTACGAAGAAGGAGAGCCGCTTTGTTTACTAATTGAATAGTGTTTACGTAGTGTTGATGTATACTTCCAATCTGCCTAAATAGAAGCAGGCATATTATAATTTGCCTAGGCATATAATAACTTTCCTAGGCATACTATAATACGTCTAGAAAAATTTTATTTTTTGTGAAATATATTGTCTAGATCCAATATGCTTAGGCATATCATAGTATGCCTGAAAATACAATATGCCGGTAACATATACATCTCAATTAAGGCTTCAAAATAATAAAAAACCAGTTTTGTTAAAAAACTTTTATTGAATCATGTAGAATACTTGATTAACATATTTAAAAAAAATATGTTACAAACACGCAAGGGTCTAGTCCTATACGGGATAACTTTACACTAATACTTTACACCTTATATCACTATAACTACACACAGTGGCTGCATATGGTGTAGAGTGCTTGTGCAGAGTTGTACGGTATAGGACTAGACCTAAAAAATTACCTTATTTACAAATAAAGAAAAAAAAAATTGGCAGCACATGTGACACACTGCAGAAGTTAGAACTCCAAGAGTTAATAAATATGTACAAATATATTAGAAGAAAGAGCAAGAGCAAGTGAGTGATGGATAGGAGATGTAAGTCATGTGCGTAAATAGCATGACAAATAAAAAATACTGTACATGAGATGCAATAAATTTATTCTAAAACAAAAGCTCCTTAGAAACGTTCGTTTTTTTGAAGTTACGTTGTTTCTAAGCAAAATGAAAAATCATTTATAAATAATGTATGCATGCCTGCATTAAATAGTACCAATTATTATTTTCGACCTGTCTTGCTAACTCGTCGGAATATAGCGTATCTTCTTTTTTTTAAGGTTGTGCTGTCATAAAATCATTTTGGAATAATTTTTACGCATACTTATTCACATCTTAAGCGTGTTGTAATTTTTTTCGAATTTTCTTACCATTTTTTTACCACTTTTTTACTTAGATATACCAGGAATTAGGAAAATCAAGGTTATAGCGTAACGTTGACTAAAACCTCTCTATTTGTCCGAATACATATTCATGAACTCTTTAGGACACCAGTTAAAATTTTTATTTTCAGCCTATCGAGCTTTCTGTTCAAAATATTGTTTATTTACGAATGTTTCGAAATAATGTGTGCACAAACAGAAAATAATTATTTCTGCATACTTGCCATGATTTCCTAAACATGCTATGATTTTTTCCAAAATTTTTTCATATCAATTCCATATAGATACATCTAAAACACTGAAAATTAAGGTAATGTTTTTACATCAACTAATACCTTTCTATTGGTGCTCCACAATGATTTTTTTTTCCTGTAGAAAACCCATAAGAATTGTTTTCAATATCGCGTATTTTTAAATGGTTTGAGGTCAAGTCATAATAACAACCCATTAGATAAATATCAAGCATCTGCATCGATCTGCCGAGCACGCAAAATTTTTTTGGTAATTGTTTGATGTATCTAAATAAAAATAATAACAAGTCTTTTTATGTGTGTGTTACACACACATGCGCGTACACTCACTCACATTTACACAGATACTTACACGTATATACCTACGTACACACAGACACGCTAAACACATAGTATACATAATATACTATACATTGACTATATAAGTATATATGTTGCGGAATCTCACGCCGAACGGTGAGACTCGAGCGGTCACCGATCAAATTATGTTGCTTAACGTCAAAAATTTGGAAAGAATAAGTCGTAATAAAACTCTCAAATAATTTATCGATAGAACCTCATATAAATGAACCAATAGTGAAAAAAGGTTGTGGCTCTCTTTCCCTATTCCTGTATGTAATGTAAAATTTTGCTTTCAATGTTTTGAAATGAATTATTTAAATAAATTGATAATCAATAATAAATGCACTTAGTGAATCAAATATCTAAAAACAAATAAATTAATAAACAGTAAATGTAACTTTTAATTAAAATAAGTTATGAACCACAATGTAAGAGCCAGTTGCAAATCATGCCTTGAAAAGATAGCCCGTGGCTTAATAGATACAGTGCTTGTCTCGTATGCAATAGATCGTGAGTTCGAAAAAGCATCTAATTTTCTCAGAGAATCAAAAATTTGTTACACACATATGCATACGAGTATAAGGTGCAAATAAATAATAAATTCTAAAAATCCACTGGTTTTCTAATGATAAAAGCAAATTATAATAAATATACATTTTTTCCCATTGTAATACTTTATTTCACTAAAAAAATAGAAAATTTTCGCGGCTCTCAACCGACCTATACAAGCTTATCATTACATGCATATTAGATTCTGAACAAATTAATATAGCTAGTTGTATTCTATTTTTTGTGCTTTTATATTTCTTATATGTTACATCCTTTTCCGAAAAATTCCTAAAATTATTTTTTAGTTCATTGTTCGATAACAGAAACAGTTCTAGAAAAAAACCATTTATGATATTTCTAAGCTCTGAAAGGGTATTAGAGTTAAGGAAAAGTAGTCAAAATTGTAAAAATATTTCCAACTTACAGGAGAATAGCAGCAGTATCTTTAAGAAATAAAATTAATAGTAAAGTATCTAGTCGCCGTGTAAGAAATTCTTTTAATGTAGCACCTAAAATCGCAATTTTAAATCTGTCATTTGATTTGAAGAACAGATTTAGAGGATATTTTCTGTCACATTTGGTTAAAATTAAATTTTCCGATTGTAGGGTATCTGAAAGGCCTACTTGGGATGAAATGCACATTACATCTACTTATATACGTATGAACATATGCATATATAAATAGTTGCATATAAATACATTATTATACACAAAGTTTTTACTTAAATAAGAACATCCTGAAATAATTGTTTACTATCATAGAAACAAATGCGACAATAATAATGTTTTTGAAAATTGTCATCGACAAAAAAACATCAAAACTTCAAAATTCCTAACATAGCGGTAAAACCGCCCTTAAAAACTTAACAAATATTTAAAATTATTTCTACGTCAGGAAATATTCAAATTTTTACTCTTGTTTACTTTATATTCGTATCGTCCATCGGCTAAAATACTTGAAAACTTAGCGAAAAAACGATAATTTCCTTTTATGTACTGTTACTGAAACTAGTCACGTGACTAAAATCGGTCTAAAGACGAGGCTAGTTTGAGGTAAGTTTTTATCTTGAACAATACTATTTTAATAACGATTCGCATAGGTTCGGGAAAATTTTTTTTTTCTTTCTAGGTTGACGTGGAATGCTCCATATATGCATGTACTAATATATTTATACAAGTCTTTCGAATGTTAAAAAACAGAACGGATATTCTGAGTGAAATAAGGTAAAAGAAATAGGAAAAAAAATATATTCATGACACTTTCGCCTTATGAACATAGAATCAGTAGATTTTCAAAATTTACTATGTGCATAGGACAAAACGCGTCAACCGGGCAACACGAATGCCCAAAATTTAGCGCAATGCAGAAAATTCATTTTAGGGTTGAGTTTTGTGCTCATGCATAAGCTTTCGAAATTTGAGTGGCAGATACGAAAGTTAATAATGGTGGATTCAATATGGCAGCAAAATTTCTAAAAATTAACGGATTTTACTTGAAAAAAATACAATTGTGTACCACTTAAAACTCTGAGTGAGAAATGTATCGTGAAAATTTTGGAAAAAATGTGCAGTTTTCGAGAAAAAAAAAATCTATATTTAAAAACTTTCTAGCTCGATACAAATGTATATTTCGGTCTAATATAGAAAGTCCTTAGCTTATTAGAAATCTTTGTAAAATACGTATATGTCAGGGGTTGCTGATAATAAATCCACGATGTAATCAGTACCTCTAACACCTACGTATTTTAGAAACATCTACAATAACGTGAATTCTTTCCATGTAAGACCAAAATATGCGTATGTATTAAGGGAGTTCTATCCCTCGCTATAGTACGTGCTGTGCATATGCTGTGCATGCGACTGTTTGATGTGTCATCTGCCTTTCTCACGCTCACATAAAAACATAACCTTCAGTAGTTTTTAGTCAGATTATAAATTTATTCTTTATTTAGTAAACAACCTCACCACATTCTTAAAATTGATAAATAATCGTTAGAAATTTCTTTATTGTCGATGATTTTTTCGTTTGAATTGCAATGTTGATCAATCAGTTATAAGTAAACCAAGCCACCAAAACTGCGGTTTCTCATAAGGTTACAAGTTAAATTTTTTTAATACACAAATATTTATTTCTCGCTTCTCAAGCAACCCCGTGACTTCAAAATTGAACTGGATCATTTTTGGGCTATTTTTTATCCGTACCTAAAATGTTAGCTCGATTGTAATGTTAATTCTATTTTGTGTAGAACTCCCTTAAGCAAGAAAATTTTAAACAATTCTATAATTTCTCTTCGTAAAGGACGGATGTATTTAAAAATTGACCAGAATGTTTGCTTATTCAGAATGTTAAGTAGTATACAATAGTATTTTATGAACTAAAATTCGTTGATTTTTGAGAATTTGGGTGCTATGTTAGATCTCCCATTTTGAATTTTTAGACACCTGACCTTAAATTTGTAATCAGCCACCTCTAACACCTACATATCTTACGAACTTTTCCGAAAAAAAAGACTTCTTTTTATATAAGACCAAAATATGCATTTTTATCGAGCTAGAAAATTTTTCAAAATTTATTTATTTTTCTCTTGAAAACGGCGAATTCATCCAAAAATATGAAAAATCCATTTCTCACTTAAAATTTTAAGTAGCATACGATTTTACTTTTTGCAACTGACATCCGTTGATTTTTGAAAATCCGGCGGCCATATTGGATCGATTTTCAATTTTCCTTTCTTTTACTCACATTTCGAAAGCTCATGCGTACACACAAAATCGAAGCCCAAAACGAGTTTTCTGCGGTGCGATAAATTTTGGCTATTTAGGTAGCCCGGTTAACGCGTTTTGTCCCGTATGTATATAATGTACTAAGTTGAAATTTAAAAGGAAATCGTGGTGAATAAGAACACAAAGGTTTCTCTGTAAAACAAAGTTTGTATTAACTAGTAGACATAGTTTCTTATTTACAATATTTAGAATGATCACACTTCTGACCTGTAAAACAATGAAACGACATTCAATGTTGATTATTTACCGTTTTCTCTTTTACAGTTATATGGTTTACAGTACAATAATTGATGTTGCACTGTGTTTAGTTGAATTGCTTTTGCATGCTCGCGTTTAACCGTTCTGATATCATATTGTACAAAGAGACATTCATGTTACCGATACTTGTAGCGTGGCGGGAAAATACAAATCATACTAAGGTAGTATACTTCCTTACATCTTCCCCTCCACAAAAGCTAAAAATTTATTAATTTTTGTCCAACGTACAGTCGATATATTCTATTATATTTATGTCCTCTTCAATGATACTTTCTGACTGGTTAAGCGGGATGAGCTTTGAATTGTGGAACAAATTTGACTCTACTTTTTTGTGTTCTGTATTGATTTTATAGATTGAATTTGATATTTTATTAAGTATTTTGTATGGCCCGATTCTTAGTTCGTCCAATTTTTTTCTGTTTAGTTAATTACCATTCTCTACGAATACTAAATCTCCAGTTTGGAATGTATAATTTTTTCTACCTTCATCGTACTTTGCTTTATTGTAATTGTGATACTTGATGCTATTTTCTAATGCTATCTTTCATAATAAATAACTTGGTGTGTATTTTGTGACTGTATGTATTGTCTCAATATATATTTTTATGCATTTATGTGCTATTGATGTCAAAGCTGATTTTTTTTTTTTATTAAGTTTGCATCTGATTTTGTTAACTAGTGTCTCATTTAATCTTTCGTTGAGTCCATTTGAGAAAGGTGCATCCTTTGATGTAAATATTAGTTGTATATTTTCTCCATTTAAAAAATCTTTGAATTCTTTGGAATTAATTCTAGGATATTGATCAGCTAAAATCATTTCTATTTTGTTATTCATTGATACGAACCTTATTACTTGTATAAAATCATATGCGTTTTGTGTTTTTGAAGTTAGTATATATGCATAGCATGTAAAATGATCCACTTAAAGATGCAAGTATTTTTTTGTTGATCTCTGACCTCTAAAACCACCAATTGTATCAATTGAAACTATTTAAAATGGTTATTGAGGCAGACCAAGATGTGACATGAAACCATATTTATTTTGGCCTCAAGATTTATTTTTTCATGCCTGTCTCACAGCATTTATAAGTCTCCTGAATGTTTTTGTCTATATTTTCCGCTGTGTAGTATGATTTTACCATACATTTCAAATAATTAATATGCCTATGTGGCAAAATTTTTTATGTATTTTGCTTATTAACTCTTTGCTAAAATTTTCTGATGATAAAATTTTATTGTTTTTCTTTCATCTTTTACAATAGTACATTCTATTTTCTAAAATAAGTACATCCTTTTTAATTCTATATTCTTATTTCTTTTTTGGTCCTCTAAGATGTCGTTGAAACTTATTATATTTACAATTTTTAGATCATCGTTGATCTTATTTTCCGCGCTCAGAACTGGATTTTTGCTTAAACAGTCAGTTTCTATATTTATTTTTCCTGGATTATATTTCACCTTGAAGTCTTATTGTGACAAGTAATAGGTCAAGTCGCCCATCTCTTTGTCTGCTCGTGATTTGATGTTTAGGTTTTCCAGTGGTTTATGGTCTGCGAAAACAATGAATGATTTTCCTAGAAGCCAATGTTGCCAAAATGTTATTGCTTCTTTGGTAGCTAAACACTATAGATAAATTGATTTTTTTTTTCTTCGAGCCTGATTTAATTTTCTTAAAAAGTGAGCGACTGGTTCGTCTTCGTCGTTTGTTTGTTGTTGTTTCAGAACTGCTCTAATACCTTTCATACTAGCATCTGTGTGGATGTGTACAGGTAAATTTTGGTCGAATATAGCTAGAATTGGCTGAGTCGATAGACAATTCTTTAATTGATCAAAAGCTTTTTAACATTCCTCAGTCCATATAAATTCCTCATTTTTTTTTAGTAGTTTATGGAAAGGATCGGAAATTGACGCAATATTTGGAATATATTCATGATAAAAATTTATCCTACCGAGAAACTGTCTTATATTCTTTTGAGTTGTTGGCGTTGGAAAATTTTGTATTGAGATTGAGTTATTTGCTTATGGTGATACTGTATTGTAACTAGTTATGTGGCTTAAATATTTAACTGAGCTTTCTGCAAATTTACATTTTAAAAATTTCGATTTAAAATCTTCGCTTACAATTGCTTCTAATAATTGTTTTAAATGTACTATATGTTCTTTGAATGTTTTAGAAAATATTATTATGTCGTCGATGTAATTAACTATAAATTCTGTAAGTTTATATTTTCGTACAATACTAGATAAATTCTTTGGTAAATTGTAGGTGATGTTTTTAATCCGAAGGGAAGACATGTCCATTGATAATGACCTTCTTGTGTTATGAATCCTGTTTTGTGTTTATCTACTATTCTTGAAGGTATGGCCCAGAAAGCTGAATTAATATCTAAAGTTGTATAATATTTGCAATTTCTTGTTTCTGTTAATAAATCATCTATCAAAGGAAATGGTTGTGGTTGAGAAATAACTAATTTATTTAGTTCTCTGAAGTCTATACATAGCCTTGATTTTTTATTTTTATATTTTGTATACGCTAGAGTTACTGGAGCGGCAAGAGGACTATAGTATTCTTTAATTATCCATCGTTTTAGTAATTCTGTTTTTAGTGTTTCTATTTCTTTTCTGTCTATTTCTGTACAACTATAAGGCCTTTTAGAACAATATTTATCCATCACTAAATCTACTCTTGCTTCATAATTTTGTATACTTCCTGTATCATACTTATCTTCTGCAAATACTGTTTTATAGCTTTCAATTATTTGATTTATCTTATCTTTTTCATACCTATTTAAGTGATTAATTACCATATCTAACTCATCTGTATTTATGTTTTTATTAAAATTTATTTGAAAATTTGGTTCTGTAATTTCATTTTTCTTATTTGTATCTGTTGATTTAGAATTAGATTTTATTTCTAGTTTTTTTTTGTTCTTGTGATCCTTGATTTTATCATCTTAATCTTCTTTTAATTATGAGATAATCTGATCATCAAAAAGTATCTGTTTTATTTCTAATTTTTTATTTTGTGTTAGTTGAAATTTTTCAATACAATCAAACCTTATCACAAATTCATGGTTGAAATTATCATTACTTATCAGAAAGGCGTTTATGTTCCTTTCCACATCAAAAATTTTTGCCTTTAGATTAATTATTCCTTCTGTTCTTCTCACACCATTAATTGATTTTTTGTTACTTAGTTTGACATTTTTATTTGTATTACTTATACGTAAAAGTTTAGCATTTATTAAAGTTACATTTGAACCAGAGTCAGAAATACCTTTTACTGTAGTTGTGTTATTCAATGTAACATTTAGTTCAATTAATGGTGGCGCATCTAGTTTTTTGGATCCTCATTACTTAACTCCACTTCCCAGTAACAAATTTACCTTGTTTTTCTGTTTTGAACCAGCATTTATCCTCTTCATGGCATCGGAGTCCTCTGTTTTTTTCTTTACATATTGAACATGGTTTCTTTTCAAATGTTTCTTCATTAAGAACATTTTAGCTTCTGTTATTTAATGACCGCTCATGAACAATACGTTCTAATTTACTGATTTCATGAAATATAACTTCTGATTTTTTTAACGTTTCTCTATCAAGCATGTTTTCTACGTGATTTGGCAACCCTAGTACAATAAGATCAATTAAGGTTCCTGTATCAATGTTTTTGCTGATTTCTAAGAAGAGTTATTCTTTTTTTATTGCATATTCTAGTAAGGTACCTGTTGTGTATTTAAATGTGTGCGCATATCAAATTGTACTCCAACCTTTGCTTGCGAAAGTTTCGCAGAAACTTTGTTTCCACAAATTCCAATCAGATTCTATTGAATGTTTAATCATCATACCTTGATACCAGTCGATACATGGTTTATCCAACAGCAGGCGTAGAATGTTAATTTTCTCCTTTTCTTCAGCAACTATCAATCTTGTCCTCAATGACTTAGTGGTTAGCAAGCTAGCTTTCTAGCCTGACAGACTCGAGGCAAAACGGGTTCAATTCTCGTCGAAAAATTTTCGGGAATTTCGATTCTCGGACTTTTTCGGTGGGAAAAGTACCCGTGGTGCCGAAAACACCTTCTCCCCGATTCTAGCGGACTGACTGCAATTTCTCCCGATGATGCCTGGACCTGGGGGGTAATCCTTCCTTGGGGAAGTCGTCGACGCACCCTGATGCAGGGTCGGTGGGTTCCCGTTGGCAGTAGGCGTTAAGCCGATTCCCGTCAGGGAAGCCAGAAGCTCATCGTCCTGGTGAATGGGGCGCCGGCGAGTATCTTCCAGGGGGGCCTAGACCTGGGCCAGTTCATCCAGAGAAGTCGCTGTCAGCTCTGCAACTATCGGTGTGGCTGGGCTGAAAATCTATGAGTGAATTCTCTTCTCTCATAAGTCTGATGCCTGACCAGCATGTGTTTCTCTCTCTCACCCGTCGTCCCTTGAGGCTGCTTTAACACCTCAATATTCCGAGTTTTGCCCTGATGCGTATAGTATTGACCAGATTTCTCCCTTGGTCTCATGATCGGTCATCGAACTTCGCCGTTATTTCTCATCTTTCCATTATTTCTCTGCTTCTATCTCTTCTTTCCTATGTCAACACGCATATCAGAGTAATAGTCCATCGGACTGGCTCTCTCTTGGGGAGGATGGTTTTAGTCGGTAGGCGCCCGTGATGATTAGCATCACGTAGTGGTATTACACTATAAGCCAGGGTGAATCCGACACTACCTCTACGGTAGCCATGTGTGCACGTAGAGGCGTCTTTAGAAGATCTCCACCTGCCCGCTATAAAAGAAAACAAAAAAAAAAAAAAAAAACTAATAATCTGTTACACTCATCTTCAAAGCACGATATTTATTGAAAAGCATTATTATTTCTGTTTGTAAATTTTTCGATTGAAAACTGATCTGCTATTTGTGCCGTACTTTTATGATTATTTCGTTGAGTTACTACTAGTTTCTCGAAAATCTTAACTAAAAAACTTTCCCCTATGCTTGGTTTAGCTGTTTGTTCATATCTATTCGTAATATAGTCCAAATACGTATCATTAATCTGTATATTTCCACCTTTGTCTACGTACGTATTTTATAGTTTCTCTGGTAATGTTATCCAAACCCTCCTCGCTTGATGTGTTTTGCTTATTGAATTTTTTATCTTGTTAAATACTGGTGTGGTAACAGTTCTTTGTGTAAGCTTGCTGGTTAAAAGTGTATCGGTAAACTTAATATCTGATTGTCTGGCGTTTCTATTGAGGTTATTCACATGAGATTAGATTTTTTATCTGAACTTGCTTTTAGAGTAAAAGTAAATTTCAACTTTTCCATCGTGACCACCACTTAAGTCTTCTTATGTAACAAGAATGTCGTTTTATAATGTACTAAGTTGAAATTTGAAAGGAAATCATAGTAAAAAAAATCACAGAGGTTTCTCTGTAAGACAAAGTTTTTATTAACTATGAGACATACTTTATTATTTACAATATTTAGAATGATCACACTTCTGAACTGTAAAACAAAGAAACGACATTGAATGTTAATTATTTACCGTTCTCTCTTTTACAGTTATATGGTTTACACTACAATAATTGATCCTGCACTGTGCTTAGTTAAATGTCTCTGCATGCTCGCGTTTAACCGTTCCAATATCATATTGTACAAAGAGACGTTTATGTTGTCAACACTTGTAGTGGGGCGGGGAAATACAAATCGTACTAAGGTTATGTACATGTAAGTTTTTAAGTTGAAACTTTGACCATGAAGGATTCAAGAAATAATTCAGACAAGAACAGATGCAGTTGACAAAACTGTATTAAAACATATTTACATGATTATTACAATAAACTTAATACTAATGATAAAGACTTAACACTAACCTAAATCAATACAATTGTCGATTACTAAGCAAAATGTACTTTACAATGTATAAGACTTATGAGTAAGGCTGTTCACGATGCGAAGTGCTAGGAGCCAACAATCGTACTGACTATTCAAATGTGCTCGTTAGAGTCATACTATTAAGTTTGGCGCTGAGTGTTTAAACTTACATCCCCCCCCCCCTTTTAAGATAAAGAGTAAGACCTTACGTATAGGAGACTAGCTTGCTGGTATTGAAATAATTTGTTTCGTATTTCTCAAATCTGCTATTTATTAAATAAATATTATTTGATATTTTCTCTTTAATTTTGTATGGTCCAGATCTTATTTCCTCTGATTTATGTCTATTTAATTTATTTCTATTCTGAATGTAAACTTAATCATCTACATTGTAATTAACTTCTTTGGCATGTTTATCATAATAAATTTTGTTTTTTACATGTATTCTTTTAGATCTTTTTAGTGCTAATTTTCTATCATCATCTAAGTAGTTCTTATTATTTTCATTTAATTCTTTTGGGAAAAAGTTATTATTAATACCCGTTAACAGATAATTTGGTGTACAACCGGTGGAACTATGTATTGTGTTATTATATTCTTTTATGCATTCTTCTGCTATAGTTGGCCAGGACTTTCCTTTAGTTTCATAAATTTTGCATCTGATTCTGTTTACTAAGGTCTGGTTTGTTCTTTCGTTCGAGCCATTTGAAAAGACACAATCTACAGCCGTAAAAATTAATAATATATTTTCTCTTTTTGTAAATTGTTTAAATTGTGCAGAGTCTATTCCTGCATATTGATATGTTAAAATAGTTTGTATTTTACTGTTCTTTTCTACTTTTTTTTACTAAATTAATAAAATCATTTGCCACTTGTGTTTTAGATGGGCTAATATATGCAAATCTAGTAAAATGATATATTAGTAAGTGCAGATATCTCTTAGTGCTCTTTTCTTTTGGACCTCCAATAGTGTCCATTGACATTATTTCAAAGGGTCTTTTAGCTGGTCCCAGCTGTGATAGTAGAGCTTTAATACCTCCCACTCTTGATTTATTTTTAACAGATGTTTCACAGCCATTGCAAATATTTTTTATTTGCTTATACATATTTTTGAAATAAATATTGTCGCATATTGTTAGAATTCATTGTTTAATGCCTATGTGTCCCTGTTCCAAGTGAATTTTTTTTTTATAATTGAAATGCCTAATTGTTCTGTTATCCGAATTTTCTTTTTATTCTCAAGTATTTTATATATAATTTCATCCTTTATTTCACCTGAATTATCTAATTTAATCCACTTTTGATCGGTTTTAATTTTTTTAATGTCTAAAAAGTTTGTTATCTTTATCATCGATTCATCTTCAGAACTTTCACCTGACTGTAAAACCGGATTTCTTCACAAGCAGTTAGCTTCCAAATTGTCCTTTCTAGGGTAGTAGATAATGCCAAAATCGAATTGTGATACGTAATTTAATATATCTATCAATTGTGGATCATTACTGTTTTTAATATTAAAGTTCTCTAATGGTCTATGATCTGTATAAATTACAGTTTTCTTACCTATTAAGTAATATTGCCAATAGAGAATTGCTTCTTTTATCGCTAAACATTCAATGAAGATAGCTTTTTTCGTTTTATGTGATTTAATAACTTTTTTGAAAAGTAAAAAACAGTTTTTATTGAATTATCTTCCTGGGATTGTTTCAATACAGCACCTACTCCCTCAATACTGGCGTCTGTATAGCAATATATAGGAGCTTCCTCATCAAAAATTGCCAATGCCAGGGTGGAAATTAGATACTTTTTTGTTTCCTAAAAACTAACATTACACTGTTTTGACCAAGCATATTCTACATTTTTCCTCAACAAATTACGTAGTGGGTCTAATAGAATAGTGTGCTGTGGTATGAATTCCAAATAAAAGTTTATTTTACCCAGGAATTGTCTCACTTGTTTTCTTGTTTGAGGTATTGGAAAATTTTTAATTTCTATTCAATTATCATTCATAAGTTTTATCAAGTTATTTCCAATTCTATGACCCAAATATGTAACTTCATTAAGTGCGAATTGACATTTTTCTTTGTTTAATTTAAATCCTTGATTTCTTAACGCTTTTAAAGTTTTCTCCACATGTTTTATATGTTCCTCATAGGTTTTAGAAAATACAAGTATGTCATCTGTATAATTTACAGCAAACTTATTTAGGTTTTTCTTTCTCAGCACACTCGATAGAACTCTTTGAAAAATTGCCGGAGCGGACTTTAATCCATACGGTAGGCAATTCCACTGCCAATAACCATAATGTGTTACAAATGATAACTTATGTTTGTTCTTTTTACGTACCGGTATCGACCAGAAAGCCGAATCAATATCAAGTTTTGTAAAGAACTTGCAATTTCTAGCACATAGTGTCAAATCATCAATTCTTGGAAATGGTTGACTTTCTGGCACCACAATTTTATTGAG
>JAPYYV010019601.1:0-11065 GCA_030522625.1 Copidosoma aretas
ACTGTATACACGTATATATACACATCGTCTCGGTTCGACGCGCAATTTATATATAAGACTCGAAAGAAAGGGATCTGCCTCTGCACCGTTGCCTCCCCTTTTCGCGCGTTTTCCACACTACACCGGGTTTCCTTTTTTTTTCCTCTCCTTCGTCCGCATTTTTCCCTCTCTAGATTTTTTTTTTTTCCCCTTCTTTCAGGTTCAAATAAATTCCCTTAATGAACGAGCGTCGAGATTTTTTTACCAAACTTTTTTTTTTCCCTCGTTTTTCCTACCTTCGAGCGCTTTTGTATTGGAACAAACAAAAAAATGCTCGCTCCGTTCACCCTTTCCCTGGCAATGAACGAGGGGGAGCCGGATTTTCGGAAGTAAACAAAATTAATTAACGAATTTTTGTTCCCCGTCCCCCGGCGTGTAATGTAATCTCCGGAATTTTTGAAATTCACTCACCGCGCGCGTTTTCATTTGCGTTGAAACAAATTTAGCGTTGATTAAAAAACAGCCGGGCGAAACTGAATCGCGATTAAATTTTCAAAAATATCCCACCAAAGGGCTTGAAAAATAATTGGCCGGCCCCTGCTTTTCGTTTTTGCAATGAAGCTGTAAAACAAGCTTTATACCTTCTCAAACGTTGTAACATGGTTTCTGATGAGCCAAGGTCTCTCCTACTAGCTTATCCGCAACGCGGCAAGCGCCTACCTCAAACCGTTCGATTAAGCAGAATTTTGAACTCGGCTGAAGGAGGAGGGCTGTTGGCGGCTCGCCCTTTAATAAATGAAAGCGTCTCTCGCAATCAGCTTTAGTTTATCCCGAGATGCGGTAAGCATGAGCAGCAGCACCAACAGCAGTGTAGAGACGGAGAAACGCAAGAGTTTTCAAAAAAGCGAGGTACAAGCACAGAGAGGGCATCAGCCGGAGTCGAGGGGGGTCGGGGGCGCGAGCGCTTCAAATATTCACCTGTAATCCCTGTCGAGCCCTTAATCCTCGGGGCTAAGTCGCGCTGCCGCGTAAATCTTGCAGCCAGTTCGGCGAGTTCCCCCGGGCCTTCTTTACTTGCACGAAAATCGGACCGGAGAGAGCCTCTCTCACCCTACCGGCCCCACTCCCTACGTTTGTTGAAAACAGGACTTTTGGAGTCGGGCAATTTATCTAGCTGAGCGCTGGAGTCCCTTATACCGTAGCCAGCGGCGGTACAAAACTTTTCCGGGGGAAATTAATTTTTTTTTTTTTTTTCCAACCCTGCAGATTCGAGAGACGTTTTTGTTTCGAATCGGATCGTGCAGTTGAAGAAGTTTCCCTTCGTTCTCGAAAAGCTTGCGAGGTTCGAAATTTATTCTACCGATTGCGACGCATCGTATTTGTACGAATAAGCAATTGCGTACATCGACAAGCTATCGTAAATATTATACAGCAAAATGAGGTTAGTTTGGGCATTGGCGATAAATGATGGGCACCAGTAACATCTTACCTCGTTGGGAAAAAATTTGGAAATTTACGACGCTTGAAATTACACTGATTATTGAATTGCAGACCCCGTATGACTACTTTTTATCAATTGAGACTTGGTCAAATAAATAGTTGAGGTAATTATCTGATTATTTCCACCCATTTTCGTACTCGAGCAAACCATCTACTTTTCCCAAACCACTGGCCGAAGAGACTTTTACGTTCTATTACTACAATCATCATGACATTTGCCAAAAAAACTCGTTTCTCCTGCATTTACATCTCATTCCACCCGTCCGAACGAGCGCTTCGAGAATCCACCAAAAATTCCGGCCGATTAAATTTACATTCGCGAGCCCGCCGGGCTAAGCCGGCCCTCCTTCTCCCCCGTTTCGACGAATAAATCCTCGGCACTCGAAACAAAATTCCCCGCCGACTCGACAGTACACCGTATATATACCTGTACACGCGCTATACCCGTTCGAACGATCCGCAAGCTCTCTCCCTCCCTCTCTCCTTACCATCGTACAGCTGCGCTAAAAATACCCAACAGCCGAGCGCGCCGAACGCTCGACGAGCCGTGATTTTCGGCAAAATTTCACGCCCGCCGACCAGGTTACAGCACTTCATTCGTCGAGTGAGTCAACACAATCCTACAGTACACAATGTAGGCTATACTTGAACTGCATCGACCGCGAAATTAGCGTCGGGTCTACTGGTGCAGTTGTGAGATGAGCGAGTTATGGCCGACGTGGCTCTAATTCAATCATACATGCCAGTGACGGTCCGACGGAGCACTGCACCCTTTCGTCCCCCTTGTCTTTCCTGTTGCGGAGCGCGAGTGCAAGGAACGAGGGGTGTCGACTAAGTCCTTCCTGCTTGTCCCTCGTATACGTCCAGTTGTCGTCGACCCTTTTCGCTTGATTTCATGCTCTCGCTCTTTGGCCCCTGCGTGTGTTTGTCGCCGTTGGCGCGCGATCGATCATGCTACTGAAATAGAGGAATCAATCTCATCGCAGAAATGTTTTTTTTTTTTCTGCTTTTTTTTCGTATTGCCTCGCTGTAGTTAAGTTTCGCGTTAAAGTTTGAGGGCGACCGAGAACGATGATTACTGGCTTTAATTTAGAAGATACCTTTAAGGTTGCCGCATTCGAGTGTTCGCTCAAAATCTTACCAGATCGTATAGATCTCAGCTGAACAACGCCACCCCATTCTTGTCAACCAAATTAAATATTTAATCCCCTCCAAACTGGAGTATGAAAAAAAAAAAATGATGAATGTGCAGAGCTCAAAAGATATAGCGAGAGGTTTTGCAGTCGAGTATATACGCCTCGTCCCGCGTATCCTTCGCGATTCATACACCAATAGCCTTGAAATGCGCTTTTGTGCGAGCGAGTACGCGCCTCCACATCCGACGATGATGGCTCTCCACTTGTTGGCCCGATGGTTATCCCGTGCATGCGCCGCCGTCCACACACAGAAAGGCGAATACGAACAAGGGGAGGAGGGTGGGGGCCGGCTCTATATACGCCGTGGAGAAGGGTATTTATGAAATTCTCAAGTCGATGCGATCGAGCATTACATTATAATTATACGTGTGTATTATGGTAGACGCGAGAGTGCCGGGATTCCCGACGGCAATTAGCTCGAATGGCTCATCGTTCCATTCACGGCCCGTGCTTATATGCCCTTCCAGGAATCCCCCCCCCCCCGCCCCAATTAACGAGGCCGTAAAATATTTCGCGATCATTTTTGTCCTCAGCACCTTTGGTACTATATATACAAATCCGTACCTATACGACAGCCCTGTACCTCGAGAGTATGACCCAGGTAACGCCCTCCCCACCATCCCACACTTGCGAGCCACAGAGCCACGTCCCCGGGAGGCGGCCAACATCCAGGTATATCCCCCCCCCCCCCCCCCCCCCCCCCCCCCCCCCCCGCCCCCCGCCCCCCCCCCCCCCCCCCCCCCCGTTCCTGCGATCCCCGAGTTCGCACGGCCCATACCTACCGCTGCACCACCTGGAGGACGAACGATAGCCGCTCGACGCGGGGGCCGTAATCCCGCGCCCCCGCGCCCGTAAGTCCCGGGGGGCTTAGCGCCGGGGCCGAGTTTAATTTAAAACCGGCCGGTGAAAATCGGCCCGATCCAACCCCCCGTTCGAAGGATTATACCCGGTACATGTATAGACGCGGGCTTTTGTTCGCGCTCGCGGGGGCTTGGGGTCCGTGTATTATACAGGGGGGGGGGATCCTTCGAGCTTCGAGGAGTCGAGAACGGGGGATCGATCGTTAATACCACCGCCGTCGCTACGCTGCAATGATAATTCGCGGGATTTCGGGGGGGCCCGGGATTCCGCTGACAATACCTTACGTTTCGCGAAAGCCGCGCGGGCAGCGGTATACACAGCGCAGCGTACAGATCGACGGATCATCTCCGAGGTATCGTCTGTATCCCAGCACGCGGCGGTGGGCGCGTGGAATCTGCAAGAACCGAGTGTATTGATGCACCAAATTTCTTACGAGAAAAAAAAAGTCCGGGAGGAGAGATACTAGTAATACAGGCTCGCGCGCGGTGCTGTACAGCCTCCCCGATTCGTACTCGTATACGGAACTAGTGTAAAGTAGTACCGCACGTGTGCCGCGTGTCGAAGTTTCGCCCAAAGGCGCTACCTGTGCGTACTTACCTGGGTAATACTTGCAGCGACGCGGTAAGCTGGGGGGGGGGGGGGGGAAGTTTCGCGAGGGGGGCGTATATATATACGGATACATCGTTATCGCAGCCCTCGTCTTCCCGCTAAGTTGGCGAGGTTGCTAGGGCCATGGTTTCTTCGACGGGTTGTGCGGATTCGTGACGCGCGATGCTACACGTGTATATATAGCGTAGGTAATATTAGGTCCAACGGTGCGCACGTGCTCCACACCCCTGATGAGCTTTGTTCTCCTTGCTAATTCGAACCGTGGGATGCGCGCGCGTGCGTGTGTATAGACACTTGCCTGACTCGCAGGGAATTCGCAGTCGGTACGGAGATAATGATCGTTCCCTGCAGCGAGTTCGGAATTTAGCGGTGACACGTGATGGATGCGACGATGATTTTGCGCGCGTGTACTGTATTCATATGCGTGATCCGATTGTACTTTTACACGATCGGGTGTATTTCTTGGTGGTACTTGTATAGAACCGACGGTTCGAAACAACAACAGCGCGGTCCGAATAAGGCCGTACCGTGCTGAGTTTTACAACGGAGCACGAGAATAAAAAAAACAAGAGAGAGGGCTCTTTCGATCCGTTTATAATCAAATCTCCATCAGCGGAGCGTACACAGAGAGACGTATTTTCGCGCGCGTCCCCCAATGTCGTGTATACCCGCCGCAGCATTCGTCTGGTCGTTCCGGTACAGAGCCGAGAGAAAACGGGGGCGCGCGAAGGATGTCAAAGTGATTCCTCTCCACCACCCCGCGCTCTCTTTTAATTAACACAGAGAGCGGAAGAAGCGCCCCCCCCCCCCACCCCAAGCCTGTTCATTGTTCGCGTTTTTCCGCTCCATTCGTCGGCTCCGAGCTAAAGCTCGCCCATACAGTCGAAACGTTCCCGGAAAAGCGCTCGGACGACTGCGCCTTCGAGACTGCCGCTTCGCAGTTTCTTGCCGTTCTTTCATCCCCGGCCTCCGCGTTGTTATTAGCATCATCGTCATCGTCCTTCTCTTCTGCCTCCGCCTCCTTTGTACGCCTCTTTTGCGACAAAACGTGTACTCCACAGGACTCTGCAGTGTCTGGATTGTTCTTTTCGTTCAATGGACTCTTTGTGCGGATGAAATATACGATGACTTTTTTTCTTTCTGAAAAAGGTAGTGTCTCGGAAATGTTCCGGGGAAACTGTACAACACGAGATTCATCTCATCGAGACGAACAAACAGGTACTTGGTATTTTCCAAGATAGGTGCTCTCGGTTGAAATTCAATCAAGAAAGCTTTGGAAAAATGCAGAGCCTTTTGTACACTTTTTCCGAAACATCCAACAACGTTCGCACGAAATATCAACATTCTTATCAATAATTACGATAAGAACCTGTAACGATACATCGCGAAAAATAGAGAATTAACCGAATTTTCGTCCCATTTTCTGTTCCAGCAGCAGCAGCAGCAGCAAGCCCAACAGCAGTCCCAACAGCAGCAGCAACATCAGCAGCAGCAATCGACGCAGTTGCAGGCGGCGCAGGCGAACTCGCCCGGAAGCGGTAATGCCGGGAAGATCGTCGTCGTCAGTGGCAGTCCGTCGCCGAGCGGCTCGCCCGGCCTCGTGTCCGCCTCCAGCAAGTCGCCCGTCGAGCCCAAGCCCGTCGAGTGCAACCTGTGCCACAGGAAGTTCAAAAACATACCAGCCCTCAACGGACACATGAGACTGCACGGGGGCTACTTTAAGAAGGTAACGGCACGAACTTTGTCATTTTTCTCCGAACGCTTTTAAAGCGCAAAAAGTGTTATTGTACATTCAATAGACTGCTTTTGCACAAAAAAATTCACAGTGGAAAACGGAACAAGTTCGTAAGAAACCGCCGTGATGTTCGCGTCCATCGTAATAGTTGTAGACACCAAAACAACAATTATTCAAGGTTCAATGTAATCGAAAGACTGTGTGCAATCGATGAAGCGTCGCATCGTTGAATTTTGACTCGCAAGACGGTCCCGCTTCGCGAACAGGCTGCTGCAGTTTCCAAAATCCCAGAACGCATCGAATTCCCCCTCGCCGAGTAAATATACGCACGAGTCAGAGGTAAATGTTTCTCGCGCTCGACGAACACAATCAACCTAATCAAGGGAGCAGGAGCACTCGGGGGGCCATCGACGTCGAAACAAAATTGATCCAGCAGCCTTCCCCGCCTGCAATTTCCAAGAGCCGGGGAGCGATTCCTCGAAAATTGTTATTAATCTCCCCGGCCCGAGAGCTCGCGGACTTGAGAATAGTTGTTGGAAACTCGGTAGTTCCGTACTTGTATACGCTACTGCTGCTGCTGCTGCTGCCTCGCAATTAAAATAATGGCCCTCGAGTAAATGATAAAGGTGACTCTCTCTCTCTCTCTCGCTAACGAAACGGTGTATGTATAGGTGGGGAGGTGTGGGTGCACGTACACAGGATACAAGTACAGAGGCAGCTTAACGATTCACGCGCGCCGCAACGCCGAGTCGAATCCATTTGCCGCGCTCCTCCCGACTGCTCGGACCCGCTTCCTTTCGCTCGAACTAACGCGGAAGGAAACCGCCGCTGCAGCGCTACACAGTACCGTCGGAAGGAAGGAAGGAAGAAGGGAGGGCGGGACTAATCGTCCCTTTTATTTCTGGTCGTACGCGAGCGCTTTCACCCCCCCCCCCTCGCCTTTTCTTTTCCTCGTTATACATCGAATTCAGCACTTTGGGAGCGCGAAAGGCCGGAGAAGCTCGACCGAGCGGGAAGAAAAGCGCGTTAATAAGGCCGGAGGCGGGCGAACGGAGGGATCAGCAATTTTCCGACCGTCCCTGATGCTCCTGGCTCCCCCTCTCCCTATCTCTCTCTTTCCTCCACTCCGTTTTCGCTGATTAAAAATGTCTTGACAAAGAAACCTACCGCTGCGCCCGGTGTTTCTGGAAAAGTGCTGAAGAGGTCGTGTAGTAAACTTACCCGGCTTACGGTATTGTCGCAGTCGGGAGATTCTCCGTACATGCGAAAACATGATGACGGAGACGATGATTGACGCACGAGACAGCGAATTTAAATCGGGAGCTATAGTCACTCACCATATTATGCCCAAATTCGACGCGTGCGAAAAAAAAGTAGGCATGTACCTACTACCGGTAGAGTCAGAGACGCGTATATAGGAGAAAGAGAGAGAGAGAGAGGGAGTTGTACATATAGGCGGAGGCACCCGTAAGGAGAAGCAAAGATCCCGAAAGAGCAAACAACGCCGCTGCCGCGGTCTCTCGAGCCTCCTCCCCCGCCTCTTACCTCCATTATGCAGATTAAATCCGCTCGGTTGGGCTTTCGAAACGAGTTGCGCGCGAGCATTTACGTTTCGCAGATTTATCGAGAAGTTTCGATGGCCCTCCACAGCAGCAGAGGGAAATCTGAATTAATGCACTCTTCGTGTACGCGTTTGCGAGTCCCCGTACATAGTACGTAGCGAATACGTCGGAGAAAAGAGCGAGGTGACTTTTTTGTTTTCGTTCCTCTCCCTCTCCCGTTTGATGGTGCACTCTAATGTCCATTCGTGTGCTGTTGGGTCCATCCAATGGGGTATTTGTAGGGACGCAGTGGTGGATCTAGAACTACTGTGGTGCGAACGAAAATAAAATGCGTGAATTAAAAATAAGTCCATTACGAGACAAATATCAAATCCGTAAAATCCAACAGCACCGTTCGTTCCGTATTTTTATGAAAAAAGCTTTTAGCGACGGACGCGAATCATTATCCGCGGAGGGAAAACAAACAAAAGCCGGCTTGCAGCCTCGGCCTTTCGCGCACTCGACGAGTTCCGTGAAAAATCCTTTGTTGCACCGTACACGGTCGAAAGTGCTTTGAAACAAAGTTTTTCGTACGCTTTCCGAACCAAGGAGTCTCACTTCTTCATACGAATATCGTGCGAATGGAGAAGGAAAACAGTACTGTCGTCTCATAAAGTCGATTGGATACGCTCCGAGGAAGAGCTCGAAGAGGTTTTTTTTTGCCTGCGGGAGCTTGCCGGATATTGAAAATGAACGATGCGGAGCAATCATGGCTTTCGAATGCAACTCGTTGACGGGGCAAAATAACGCGGGGATAGCAGCGAGCCTGATCTTCGAGCTCGCGAGTTTTCTGAAAAAACGCAGCGAATCCGGAACAACGAAGCGCGCAAACTCTGCAGTTTGTCGACTCAACGGGTTCTTTCTTCTTTGAAGTGACTTTGATCGTTGGTGTCCGGAATTGTCGTTTGTCGTGAAAAATTTTGTCGGATCTCATCCGTTCGGGTGAATTTGACCTTGTAGAGCAACGCAACATCATCCGTAACTCCGTCTCGTCTCAGCGAGCCTCGCTTCGAAGCTCTGGACATCCATCGGAGGAGTCGTCAACCAGCCCCCCGCTTTCAGCGGAATCACTCGTGTACAGGGGGAGTACGCGCCCGCTCTCGCCCTCTCATCCTCCGCGCGCGAGCTGCGGGCGAAAATACCCACGGCCGGCGTCCACCACCGGCGCGCGCTCGCCCAAGACCGTACCATCGGGGCGGCCCGTCCATTAGCCAAAGCTCGAGAGCGGCCGGCGGCGAAAACAAGTCCTGCCGGGGCTTAGCCTCGAACGCGGGGGAGCCCAGGGCCCGCGTAATACGCGGCCATTAGCCAAATCTCCCGGGCGGCCGGTATGTACTTATTACTTCCGCGTGGGCGTCGGGAATAAAAGCTCCGCCCGATGCCGCATTGTATATGTCGCGGAGCTGTTCGGGATATAGATTGTACAAGCTCGTCGTTCACCGCATCTTTGCCGATAATGAGCGGGGCACTGCATCTACGTGTACATGTATAAGCGATCGCCGATAATTGGAAGACGATACGCGCCGCGATCCTTTATCATGCGCAGGGCATGCACCGCGGCCGTGCATAGCCCCGGCATATACATCGGCTGTATGGAGTAACTAATGTGCCCGTCTAGGTGTGTGTATTTATATCCATCGGCGTGCGTATATACGTGATATCAGACGCACACTGGCTGGGGGGCTATTATACGAGCGACATAAATCTCTGCGTGTCCGCGAGAGGAGCATAGAGGGAGATCAGGAGGCGCCGGGCTTGTGTATGTATGTACTACTGGTGTCCGTTCACGCCGAGATCGATCGTATTAGCGGGGCGGGGGGAGGCCCTTACCTCTCGTCCTCCTCATCTCTTATTCCGATCAATATTCATGACACGAACGCAAGCAGGAGGCAGCAGCAGCACGTCAAAGACAGAGAGTTCAATTTCGTACGTGATGCATGTATACCAGAGAGAGAGTGGATGCCGGCGACTGAGGAAGGAAATTGAGCTTCCGCGACGATCGTTCGCGGATCGCGCGCCAACGTTTAGACGCGCCTGATGGGGCCTATATATGCGTATACATACACCTGTAAATGTATAGGTCGTGTACCTATATACATTTATACCTATTGTATATGTATCTGGATGCAGTACAGATGGATGGTACTTATAGGTGCAGCAGCAGCAGCAGCAGCAGCAGTATACAGTCCCGAGTCTCGGGAGGAGAGTGATCGTACGCTCGGGGCTTGTGCAGCGTGTGAGCTATTCCGACTGTCGGCGAGCGACTGATGCACCGTGTATGTGTGTGTGTGTGTGTGTGTGCTCTGGGGGCTGACCTATTGACGACTCGAGATGTATGTGTGCGCACTGCTGGGCGGACGAAAGTTAGATTGGATTAGGGCCATTTGGTTCAATATTCCAGGGGACCGTTTGGGATATATTGTACGCAAGTTGAGATTGACAGAGGTATCACTCGGGTGTATATATGTATGCACTTTGTCGTTTCTTAAATACGTCGATTTGTTTCGTTACGGATAATTCATCACCCAGCGAAGCATCTTTTCCCCGGAACGAGTACACGTGCGCGCGCAGGATCATGCGCGATCCCTCCGCGTTTCATCAACTACCGCGGAATTAATTTCGACATCGCACGGGCTTGGTTTCACCGAGTGTAGCTGCAAATTATTATTACCACACACCGGGAATTAATATTGTATTTTACGCGTTCCGCTTGGTTTGAATTACAATTTTCGCCAGCTCGGTTAGATATATAATTCGTTGAAGTGATAATATTCCGGGGATTTGAAAATTTGATATTAAATCCACGAAACGAGTGCGCCAAAGCGCGGTGTGTGCTTTTAAATTCTGATGAATTATATTTCAAGTGTTCAGAGTAGTACGTTCGAGTGCACGTGTAAAGTATCCTAAAAGATGATAATTTTGAAAGAGCGGCACAGAGCACCGAACAATTTGCACGTGAAAAATATCTTTTGTATCGATAAATTGTACCCCGGGATTTGAAAATTCGATAATAAATGTACGAGCGTGCTGTGTGCTTTTAAACTCGAATGAATTGTTGCAAGCCCAACCATGTACGTTTGAGTGCGCGTGTAAAATATTTTTAAAACTGAAAATCTTAATCAAGCGGTACAAATGATTGCATGCGCAATTAAACTGTGAAAAGTCGAGTTAATAATACCGAGCGTATATTCCACTGCGCAAAGCAAACCCAAGACACAGCAGCACTGCGCCGAACGGTCAACATAGTCACCAAACGGACACGACCGACCCATCAATTACCGCGGAGATCTTCGTACAACCGCGACACAGGTCCACAGAACCATCGGCAAGCCCGAACTATACTGCCGCTGACCAGCACGTCGGAGCCGGAGATTCCATCATCAGCGGGTAATCGAACGTCGCCTCAATTAGCTCAGCTCAGTGATCGGCTAACAGCCTCCCTCTCTCTCTCTCTCTCTCTACCTGCAGGTGCATTGTACACTTACATGCTCGAAGATACGACGACGCGCGCGTCCAATGCATTTCCCCGTGCAGCAGCCGGCCCATTAATCTGCGCCGCCACCGCCTACTCCTTCCCACCCTCC
>JAPYYV010019602.1:0-11593 GCA_030522625.1 Copidosoma aretas
CAATAAAAAAATAAAGCAGTAACTAAAAGTGATACAATGTTTAAAAAATTAGGTGGCCCCTTCTACCCGACTGGCTCGATATACCCCGCCTTCCCCTAAGTGAAGAACGTATTTTTTTCACCACTTTTAAAGATGTTTTATTGGATGTAAATAATTTGGGTTCTCGTATGGCATCCAAAACTTGATCTTTTATAGTTTAAAATTTGTATTGTCGGTCACTAAATTCCTTTGTTCTAACAAAAAACTCTTCTATTTTTCTCTCGCACTCTTTACCTTGTTGACAAATATTATTTTCCTTAGCTTCTTGCACGTCTTTGACCAGTTGATCATGTTCAATTTCATATAACTGAAAATATTTATGAAAATCAAGATACAATAATTTCAGAGGTATGTAAATGCAAACTTTGAGCGTAGACTCATCTAAAATCCACACGGGCAACCAGAATGCCTTCATAAAAGACATGTTAATTTTTATTTTTATTATTGTGGTGATAAATAAGAGCCAATCTATATGAATAATACCAAACTGCAAGAAATTAGGGTCGTAAAGTAAAGAGTGATGATCAATACTAATCGTGACATTAGAATATGACGTGGAGATTTTTAGTTTCTTTTAAGATACAAGAGACTTCTGAAAAACTGACTTCACATACAAAATAGATATTTTAATAACCCAAAAGTGGCATTCATAATGATAATATATATATTATTTATGAATTGAGTTAAGACGAGATATTGACAGGCGAATATATTGAAGTGAACTAACCTATATACATTCTGTATTTGAATTATATGATTTTATTACAGTTCGATATTAAGGCTCCTACAGCGCAATGATTGGCATCATACAGTTCGATGCAGTGCCGAGCTGTAAGAGCTAAGCCTCTTTTGACAATCTTAAAGCTCGTCATTGGCTCGTAGCCCGAGGGAAGAGGAAGCAAGTTATTTTACTTATGGGGATGGCGACCTAGCAAGCTCAGCTCAGATGGCGCCAGGGAGGCAAGCCCCAGGTTTACACTGATGTATACCTATATATATATATATATGTATATATGTATCGCTATTTAAAGATCTCTGATTGGCTGGAGTCTTGTCTCCCTGGCACCCTCTTATCGGTCAAAAGTCGTCAGTCGCCATCCCCATACAGCTAAAGGTGGATTTGAGGGGACGCTAAAAGCAGCTTATAGCTTCTTGTGTCCTTGGAGTTACTACAGCGCGAATTTTGAATACTTTGACAATATTGTAAAAAATAGTAACTATATTCCCAAACATCGCCTTGTTTGCGGGTAAATAATAAAATTAATTAAGGTTAAACAAATTTTACCAGCATAAATTGTTCAAGCTTGCTTCAAAATTGAAATTTACTTCGTACAAACAACATAAACTCTGAACTGAATGGACGCGATGCTAGAAGCTACGTCTGGACGTTGGAAATCTGACAATGTTGAACTTTATCTTGACGTTGAAATTTGCTTTCAGCATCCCGTCAAAATGTATGTTTCATAACCTGTCGTCAAAGGCACTGTTTTGCGTCTTTGCGTCTATAACAACACTGACTGTCATGCACAGAAAAGATGCGCAAATGCCAAAATCACGCTATGAGAAATACGTGGCGTGATGGCGTGATTCTACTACGAAGTTGCGTAGCGCATCAGCACGCTGGGAAATACGGGAGTGCAATGTCGGGAGACGTGAAGACGGCAAGAAGCCATCTTGACTTAAGCGCAACAGTGCTTTTGACGACAGGTTATACAACATACATTTGGACGGAAAGCTGAAAGCAGCTTTCAGCGTCAAGATGTAGTTTACGTTGTCGGACTCTGAGTGCCCAGACGCAGCTTACAGTATTATGTCCAGTCAGTTAAGAGGTTATGTTGTTTGTACGAAGAACATTTTTATTTTTCAACAGTTAACGTCTGTCAATTGTATTTTACTTGATTTCTTTGTGTTGATTATACACAAATAGGGCACTTTTAGGCTCATGCATGTGATTTTTTATTAAATTGTTGAATAATTTAATTTTGCGCTATAGATACGTCATGGATGCTGGAAGCTGGTTTTTGCATCTCGTGAAAATTTACCTTTTAAGAACGTGCGCTTCCCCTTCCCTCACTCTGACTTCCTCGCTCCGTGTATATCTATATCTATAACCGTCACGGTGGCGCAGTGGTAGAGTTGCAGTTTCGTCGATCACCGATGTTAAGCAGCGTTTGGCCGTGGTTAGTATTTGGATGGATGACCGTTCAAGTCTCGCCATTTGCCTCGAGGTTCGCTTCCGCTGTTTTCTTCAGGGATCGATTAACTATTTCTCGTATGTTACGGGCAACGTGAGCGGAAGGTTATGCAGGATTTCGGTTTTGATGTATATGTCGTCTACAGGGATACAGACACCCAGTCAGAGCTCAGGCAATACACCAGGCCGTTCTAAGATAGGTTTTTCGCAAGTAGTTTCCCCACCCATAGGATTCGTCCTGGCGAATGCGGAACGGCATTTCCTCTATTCCCCATTTGCTATCCCTCCGCTGGTCCCAAAGTGCCAAGTGCCCAGAGTAGGACGTAGCACACTGTAATAATAAAAAGAAATCTATACTTATCTATCATTAGGTAGTGAGCCTCAAGTTAAATTTTTGACACTTTCAATAATTATTTTTGCACTGAAGAGGGCATCAAAAAATTCAGGGAAAAAAAATTCTAATAAAAATCAGGGGTATAGAATTAGGAAACAATTTTTTTGAAAATCAGAGATGAGAAATGCTAATTAGTCCTATTTTAGCTGACATTATTTTACGAAACCTAGAACTCGATTGCCTAGCTATCAGTCTTACCGATATTATCTTCTGGTATCGGTATGTTAACGACGTGTTGGCGTGCTTACTCCACAAGGATGTTGATCTCTTTCTGGCACACATAAACAAATACGATCCCAATCTTCAGTTTACAGTTGAATTACCAAAAGATAATGCTATTAAGTTTTTAGATGTTTCAGTTTTTATGGAAGAAAATGGTAAATTAATAACTAATTGGTTTAGAAAATAAACACACTCAGGCATGTATTTAAATTTCTTTTCATACTGTCTAATTTCTCAGAAGATTGGGATTGTATTCGATTAAGTGGATAGGGCGATTACACTAGCTGACCCACGACATCATAGTCATAACCTAAAAATCATTCGTTTTTTACTTTCTGCAAACAACTACCCAGATCAATTTATATCCAAATATTTAAACATTAGACTAAATAAACTACCCAAAACAAAAATAATAGCATACACAGTAGTAAAATTACTATCGCAACAGATTACTATATAGTTTTGCCCTTAAAACATCGAATAGAATTTGAAGAAAATTGCCAAAAAATAAACCACAAACATTATTTTTAAATCTTCTAGTAACCTGAAAATTACTAATAACTTAGGTAAAAATCACATGGATAAATTTGATAAATGCGACGTAGTTTACCGCATAAAATCCAATGAGTCAAACTAATTTTTCGTATGTAGATCAGACTGGTAGCGAGGTAAGCGTTAGAATCAATGAACACAAAAATGTTTTCAAAAATGTAAAGCTTGCGTAGATAGTTATTGCGAAAATTGTGAAAGTGAGAAGGAGAGTTAGTCTGTTCTTTTTGAACATTTTTCAAGAACATGCCATCATCTCAATTTCTCCAAAGATGACATCAAAATTTTAGATTAAGAAAATAAATATTTCAAAAGAACTGATACCCAAAATCAACTTAGTTTTCAAGAAATACGTTCACGGATGCTTGAATTAATTCGTGCCTTCCTTCTCACGTGTACGCTACAAATTCAAGTGGGTTATTTCAACCCACTTAAGAGGACATGGGAGGTAAGAGGTTATGTTCTATGGGGATTTTGCCGTTTCCAACTTTTCTCCTTCATTACTTAACGAAATTGGATGAAATTTTGTAGATCGACTTAAAATTGGCCATAGAAGAGTGCTCAACTCTTGAATTTACAAAATAATATTAAATAGTAAAGTGTCTACGTCATACAATACACAAAGACATTTTACTATTCAATGTTGATTGTATTTTATATACATTTCTTACAATTTATTAACTGTAATACTATGCTCATTTATTATATTTAATTATTTACGTTTTTTAATTTCGTATCTTCTACAACGTTGTCATATTCACCAACCCATACTTCGTAAGTTTTATTCAAGTTTCATAGCATTGGTAGGAAAAGTCATTTTGATTTCCTATCTTGATATGTATTCTCCTAATTTATATAGCCACGAGGCCGAACAACCCAACCGGGGAGAAAAAAGAAGAAAAGAGCCCTCGGCCCGAAAGATCTTATATACTCGCGGAAAGCAGCGCGAACAGCGGCGGCGCGTAACAACTGCTGATGCCAACAACCGTACGCCGCTACGGCAGCGGCGCGGCGGCGGTAGATTTTCTCGCTCGCAAAACAGACGTCCACGAAAATACCGGCGCGGAGTATAGCTAGCTCGGTGTAATAGCCGGCGAGAGCCGGTCACTCGCCTATAAATCAGATTATTCCCGTGAGATAGCCGCTACACCAACTCACGTACGGAAGATACGTGTACAGAGGCGGTGCCCAGTTCGCGAGGAACGAGAGCTTCCCTGGGCGTGCAGTACAGGCGCCGCGTGCTAATTAAACCGACGTGGAATAATCGCACGCCGTTTCACGATTGATCGTTGATCGGGCGAGCGCGAGGGTTAGGAGGGGGGGGAGGTACACATACCTACGGGCCCCCTGCAATATCTTCGGCCATCTTTGCCGCGCACGCGCCTTTGGCTTTTGTTGGAGACGCGACGAGGGCCCCTAACGAGGATAAGCTCAGCCGAGGGGGGAGAGGGGGAGCTCGATGCCGATCTCATTTGTCTCGGAGCTCCGCTCTCGTTTTGCTCCCTCTCGCCCGTTCGATCGTCCGTTTGTGCATGTTCGAGCGCGCGGAGATCGAACTGCCCACCGCTGATTGGGAAGTAACTGTTCCCGCTCGGGCTTATCGCCCCGGAGGATTTTATATTCGCCACCTGCGTGCGAACGCGGAGGAATCGACTCCACGGAGTTGTTCTAGTGTGTACTATTGCGCTATCATTCGTTCGGTGATGTTGATTGTATCGTCTCAGTAACGTCGTTTTTGCGGGTACGGGATCGATGGTTATGTCTTTGGGTACGATTAAAAATTTAGCTACCAGAGTAGAGTTCTGAATAGACTTCCGTTGCAAAGTACGTACACACAGAGCGACTCCAGGCATTAAAAAGATAAATAATTACCAAACGTTGGGTCTTAAATCATCGTGTGCCGCGTTGTGTGTAGGAAGAAGCTGGAGGCTTATGAGCGGCCACTCGCCCCCTACTATACCTACTCGCGAAAGGTTGGCTGCACGGCTGGGAATTTATGTGGTTTCCAGGCCGCGAGTGCACCGCCCTCGTCTGCCCACCCACCCTTCGGGCACGTATGTACGTACGATTGTAAAGTTGCCATTGGGATGTGCCCACCCCACCCCACGCGACGCGGATAATCACAGAGCGCGCTAGGATGGATGGGCCCATGTGTGCAGCCTAGCTCGTTGGCTTATTCTTTGGGTTCCGTGTGCGGGGAGTTGGAGAAAAATGATTCCTCCGGTGTTTGACGGGTCGTTCGGGACTGCGTGTCTGTCATTTTGAAAGTTACGGTCGGGTGGATGTGTGGTGGATTCTCTGATAAAATTAGATTTGGATCTCGGTGTTTACTTCATAGAACACTATTGTAACCCTGATTAGGGATACATTACGACTGATATTTGTTGAATTCAGTTTTCTACAAACCGAAATGTGGTAATGAGAGCGGTTACATGCTACATTTTACGACTAGTATATATTACTAGCAAGATGTTTGTAGTAGAAGCTCCTCATATTTTGATAGAGAAAATTTCACAACCTTGGAATTAGTCTAGAATTGAAAAACCAAAGACTCTTTCTGCTTCAGAGTTCATCGAATTTCACCCTCAAATTGGATTTTATGACAGTATTATAAGATATATAGACACTAAACAATCTTTTATTTGAATAGACTTCTTAATGTTATCGAGAATGTACTAAAGATAATCCTGGCTTGAACTACGATTATCATCAATCAAATCAACGATGTGTTCATCTTCATTTTCTCTTCTTCCTGCTGGATCCCTATAAAAGCACATACAAACATTTCCAAGCTTTTCTCCATAGCACATACCATCGAACTTTCATCGGCGCGCAGAAATTACTTTTGTGTATATTATAAATATGTAGGCAGAGGACTAGAAAATCGAAATGAGCTAGTTCCATCTATACAAGGATATACGTCTGTTCTCCTTTACCGTTTTTGTACGCGTATCCATATATGTGTACATAATTCACTGAGTCGATGAAACATAAGTAGGGGTGAATTGCCCAGTTTCTGACCACCTACCAGTAATTGACCACCCAACAATTGAACGCGTTATTTGTATATCTATAAAGTATATATGTCGTACATAGATACACAAATAACCCGTTTGATTACTGGGTGGTCAATTACTGGTAGGCGGTCAGAAACTGGGCAATTCACCCCTAATTATACTTTCAAGTCAACCGTAAGATACAAGTCTGAACCTAGACAGCATTGTGTCGGTATGAATAAATGACCTATCGATTTCTTATGTCAGAATGGCCAGAATTAGAATTGTTCTTAACCCAACATTGAACTGGACCGCACCTGTACGTAGAATATTAAAAGTGCTAATATTTTCTATAAATTACATAAATATTCACTGGATTTTCGATTGCAAGAGTATCTTGTTTTTAGCCTGATATTTCGATAGTTACACTAAATACTGGACGACACAAAAATCTAACGCTTAAGGGCCGGACTCTTGATGCTCGAGTAAAATTTGTGTTAGAACAATATCCTAAGGATGGCACACATTACACTATTGTATAGTCAATTCCAGGAAGGCGTATGCAAAGTTATAAAAAATTTTTAATTCTTACAGAAGTACGAATACACTAAAATTTGATATCAATTAATAACAAAAAAAAAATATCATTGGTGCGGCGACCTATTTTTCTAGTATAGATACATGTGTTAGGACAAAACGAGTATGATTAACATGCAATCATGCGCTACAAGCTTCAACAAAATCTTGATTTATGTTGATATGACGTTTCAATGATGTGCTACATATAGATACGAAAACTATGATAAATCATTAGTAAAGATCGATCACTTAGTATACATGTTTTTTTATCTGTTATATAGTTCGCACTACATTTACATTTTTTGAGATACTAATTTTTTTTTGGTTTGCACGATAAATAAATATGGTAAATATTTCACTTTTCTACTGAATTCGTTGCAATCACAAAAAAACCAAATTGATTTTTGATGATATCAATATCCATTTTAATTATAGTTACAAAAAAAAATAATTTTCTGAGCTGATTCTAGATCAAATCATAATACATTTGTCATAAATACGATTGAAATCACTTGCACCTTCTTTTGCTGTAATCAAATTATTTCCATCTTGTTTTACTTTAAAAAATTCAAACTATTGAATAATCAACTGTCAATAATCAATATCAATAATACTAATCCATAATTAATAGTTTTGTTAGTTAAAAACTAAACATCTCTTACCTAATCCTATATTTTTCTTGAAACAATAGACACTTAATCATAATCCAATGAAAAATTGAAAGAAGAACTACTTCTTTGTGACATATAAAAAACTATATTTTATGAGAAAAGTAAAAAACTACCCCAAATCCTCCAGAAAACGAAGTTCAGATAGGCAAATTTCAGAGGGCGTGCCCACATGTGGTCATCGCGATTAGCGAGCGTTGATATACACAGAAAGACATTACGCAAACCCATATGCACACGATTGCGATCGAAGAGCCGTTTCGTAAAAAGATAACCGGTCGCGAGAGAAAAAAAAGTACCATATCATCTGGTTCTGCATTGACGTGTGTATGACTGCTTACTTGCCAGTCTGCCTGCATGGCAGAACGAATCTGACGCGCGCGCGATGGGAACGAGAGTAGGAGAGAGTGGGGGATGTGGGGGGTCCGGGGGACTTAGACGAGCGAATGGCTTTATACAAGAATTATGATTATTGGTGTTTACGAGAATGATCGTACGACTATAAGGGGGAGCGGCGTGCTGGCAGCGTATTATAAGGGAGGCCAATGGCTCATTTATATACACACACGCGCATATAGGAGAAAGGATGCGGTGGTATCCCTTGGACGGCCAATATAGATAAATTTGCTTCTCTCTCTCTCTCTCTCTCTCTCTCTCTCTCTCTCTGGTCTTTTTGTCGGGTCGATGCCGATTTGACGGATACTCGCCGCCTCGTAACTGTCCGGGGCCTGACAAAATTTATGATCATCTGTATTTATTTCATCCGCCATTTTCGGGAATTTACTTGGGGTTGCGTGTGTATTACGTCGCAGGCCATCGTGCCCCCCCCCCTCACCCCCCTCGTGTGGCTGGATTTATTGTTTAATTTATTATCAATATTCGAGATTGAAAAGAGAGCGATGTTCCTTCTTTTTTTCGCAGCATAGGAAGTCTCCATCGTACAAAAAACATTGGGCTTTCAATATTCACGAGTTTCGATGTAAATGCAAAGCAGCTTGCTTTTTTTTCGTTCAATCATCGGTCTTTCTGATATAATAAATCGCGGGCATCCTTTCGAGCAAAGAAAAGAGTAGGTACATTGTCGAGCTTTTCCGCTAACTCGAAAATAATTACGAATTTCCAAGTCGAGCGAAAAATCGACGACAGATACGAGAGCTATCAGCTATTAAAGGCCATCGTGATGTTGTCCAAGTGCATAAATCAGTGTACGAATCAATACGAGCGGTCCCTGCTTCCTCGTAGATGCTTATCGGTGAAACGCGCGCAGGAAAAGACTAGCTGCACGCACGTGTATACAAGCAAGCAGCAGCGGTCCGGCGGTGCAGTAATTAATAACGCGAGCATGCAAATCTGCTTTCCAAGCGCGCATGCAGATTGCGAAGATTAGAATCTGTGTATGCTGATCGGGCGGAAGAACGTGTCGTTGGAGAAAAACTGGAGAGGATGCAGCGTGCGAATCGGCGTGGGGTGCGTCGACGCCTTCTTTTCAGCGTCTTTGGTTCCTCGGTGTATGCCTCCTTCGATGATATTAATAACCCTGCTTCTAGTTTATGCGCAGCTTCCTTTATCAACGATTTTGTTGAGTAAAAGTTGTGAGCACATCTTGTAAATGAAATAGAATGTTTACCATGGCGAGGAAATTTTAACATCTGTGATTTTGGTCGATTCTCCGATTCTTGAACTTTGTGCAACATGGGAATCTAATTTATTTTAGATTTTTTACGCCACGGTAAAGTCAGGATGTCATGACGATTACTATAATTATTATCGTTATTTTCTATGATTTCACTACTGCTCTCAGAAAACATTTACTGAAATTTTCACCGTAAATGCACCGGTAAAGTTCTGACGAATGTATCTTTACTATAATTTTTATCGTAGATTTAAAGTAATTTTTTTGTAGCAGAAAAAATAATCTCAGGTAGCCATATTTCCGGCCAACTGCTGCATGGAATTCAGCACTACTGATTCAAGCGTTCAACTCAAGAGGGTGCGTACCAAACGCCAGATAACCTCAATATGCGCTGGACTCAAAATTTTGCGTCCGTGTACCTCTGTACGTCATTAGTTTTGACAGATATATATATCTTACTATACATATATAGTTGTAAGGATGAAAATTTTCGTAAAACTATTATCGTCGTCATTTATATTTACTCAAATTATAAGTGCATTGAGCTTATGGTCGGGGAAATTTGAGACCATCCATAACAATGTAATGCTAGTCGGTCTTGAATAATATAAATGTACAAGTTTCTAATTCTAGTCCGCCCTTGACATGGTAGGATACATGTATATGTTCCCGGTCGGAGTCAGCCCTTAACATGGTAGGAATACATTTGTTTCCCTTATTTTTATAGGGCCCTATTCATGCTCACGCAAAAATACTGAAACTCTCAAAAGTTTGATTAGTTTTTAGCTTTTCAACGTCTAATTTAAGTGAAACTGATGTTATTATATGGGCATAAACATATAACTACATGTCTAGTCTTAGGTTAAGTTAACCATTGTCAGGCAGAAACTTGTGCAGTTTTATGTGCCAAGCTGGGCCCAAGTTTTATCCTGTTAGTTCTTTTTATGTTTCGACAAGTTGTTTCTGATATAATACAAGGCTTCCTGCACAACTTTGCGCTAAAATATTTTTCAAAATTGTTTTCTTCATAAATGTATCTGTGCAACATAATGAACTTTAAAATTTTTAATTTTAAATTGATTCTAGTTTTCACAACCAACCCCTAAAAAAGGGGTATATATAATAAATCGTAACGATGGACTTCAGAAAATTTTATCATCGACAAAGGTCATCTGAGAATCCAGACGACCCGGACTAACATCTCTAAAACTTCTGCTGGCTTATTAGACTAAAAATGTTTACCCAAGAGTCGTAAATTTGGGAGCGTTCGATTTTTATTGTACTATCGCTCTATTCGGTTGGTTCGGTCGTTCCACTCTTCTTAAACTTCTGGTCCTTATTTACAAATTTATTTATTTATTAATGAATTTGAAAATAAATGTAATTGTCATGTTAATCAAAAATCTATGGATTGAAGAAGGATTATGTAACGGAACATGACTTAGAATAACTCAATTATTTGAGTATAACATTGAAGATGAAGTTATCACAGGTGATAAAATTAGGGATAGAGCGGTCATTCCAAGAATAACATTAAACACCAGGACTTTATCCTCTTTACCTTTTGTTTTATGTAGAAAACAATTTCCCTTGCAATTAGCTTTTTCTATGACTATCAATAAGTCACAAGGTCAAAGCTTTGATAGATTTGGTTTGTAATTAAAAAATCCACTATTTTCTATCTGTCTGAATAATTGTCAATATCAATATACTGTGAATCGGACCAAGAAATGAATAAAAAAAAAATAGAAATATCTGTATGTTCAATGCCCAGCATGAATAAAGAGTTATATTATAATATTAAATTCAGAAAGTTATTAAAAAAATGAAATAAAAATAATTGTATAGATGCCTATTGTATAGAAAACATTTCCAGGACTTCAAAAAAATTTACCACCAGCCACCAGAAATCTTTTACCTAAGTCGAGAACTACACGAAACAAGTCAGAAATTAAACCCTACCACCTGCCACACTACTGAACACTTACGTCTTCTTCCAAGAATGATATCAGTAAACCAAAAAAACATTCATTTAAATTTTGGAAATAATTAACATTGAAATTACCTACCGCTCATTTCTAAAGGTATAAGTATTCTGGCATGGGGGCTTGGCGCGCAGAGCACGCAGGGGGGCGGAGCCCCACTAGTATGTATACATACATATCTTTCCATTTTTTATGGTTTTTTTGGGGGGTTTGGAAATAACACCCCCCTACACCCCCCCCCCCCCCCCCAACATCCTGCACAATTTAAGGTAAGATTCGTTCAATTTCTCGGTGATTTTTATTGTGACTGATTCCCCCCTACGAACCCTCCGCC
>JAPYYV010019606.1:0-18631 GCA_030522625.1 Copidosoma aretas
CTCCTCGGTATCCCTGGTCAGTCACCGAACTTCGCCGTTATTTCCCCAGCTTTCCACTGTTTCTCTGCTTCTACGTCTTCTTTCCTGTTTCAACTTCTACCAGAGTCATAGCGGATTCCGCTGGTACTCATGGGAAGGAGGTTTTAGTCGGTAGGCGCCCGTGATTGCTAGCATCACGTAGTGTTATTACACTATAAGCCAGGGTGCATCCGACACTGCCTATACGGTAGCCATGTGTGCACGTAGAGGCGTCTTTAGAAGATTCCCTCCTTCCCACTATCCAAAAAAAGAAAAAAAAAAAAAAAAAAAAAAATAGTGATTGTGATCGTTTTAGCGGGGACGTGGAGCAGCAAAGAGACTGGGGATAAGGCGTTTTTCCATTTTTAAACCTACAAATGCAGAACAAAAAACTTGATTATTTATGCCTTTAAGCTCTTTAGAAACCTGTGCGCAATTCTTTATAGATAAATTCTTAAGTAGTGTCCTTTCAGTATTGATATTTTAAAAGCTACACAAGATATTGACTTGTCACCATTTTTATCGTTTTAAGCATCCTTTCTTAACCTTAATTACACATCGAAATCGGTTGTGACTTTGTCTACTCTTATAAGATTATGCAGGGGGAATTTTACTATTTGATCCAGTGGAAGTATTTTCACTGAGAAATCAGTGAAAAATTTACTAATCTTTTGAAGCCTTATTTATCAAACCATAAAATAAAATAAAAAGTACTTTTGCATTTTGTTTATTATGCTTTACTAATTGTTCATAACAAGTTCGTAATTATAATGCATTAAAAGGCTGCAAACTATAAAAAAAATAATGATTGCATACTTGCAGCACATGCATACAAATAACATATTAAGCATTGAAGACGCATGCACAACTTTTGTTATTTTCGCGCAGACAAGGAAAAGTAAAATTCTGTCTTCTTATTGAAACTCTAAGAACACTCAGAACTTTATTACAATAAACGATACAGCGATGTTTTTCGTATCGATGCTTGAAATGCAATGAATGCAAGCCAGGAAAAAAAAAAGAAAAGTGAACTGAAACGATGGCCAAGCGACTTTCTTTTTTTTGCAAGCTTACGTCGCGTCTCCATGGCTACCGTCTGCGATGGAACTCTTGCTCCCCTCGCTCCGTGATTTTGTCGTTTACCGCCATTATTTTGGTCGATGACAAAATTTAAACGGCCCTGGATGAACCAATATTCGCCAGGCACATATGCCTACGAAGCGACTACTTTTCGCTTCGATAAGACGCGCCGCACTCGCTCCTTAACCTCCTTCTTTCAAACTTACTAATAATAATAATTAACAATAGTTGTCAACTAAAGACATTTATTCCCGTTCTTACATAAGTACACACATAACCGAACATACACACACATACATGATTATAAGAATAACAGTAGAAACAGCCAAATTGAGTAAGACCGCAAGGTGATTAAAGGAAAAGCTTTATACAATCATATGCAGGATTCAGCAAGTAATATCCTCCTCTCGTATAAAACAATTGTGTTTTATACCTATGCAAAACAAACAAGTTTTCTCGTCGGTTTTTTTAGCCCACTGTTTGCAGTTTTTACTTCAACTAATCGAACTTACTGTCTTTTCCCGGAAAGACTTTGGTGACTATCCCTTTCCGCCACTGATTTCGTTTAAGATTCTCATCGAGAATTGAAACTAAATTACCTTCTTTCAATGGAGGTGTTTCATTATGCCACTTTTTACGAGGGATCAGTGTCGGAAGGTATTCTCTTAGCCTACGTTTCCAAAAACAATCCGCATAGTATTGCGCTATTTTCCAATGCTTATTTGTACATAAGTGATGCGCATCGCAACGTCCGAATCGAATATCACCTAATGAAGTTCTTAATAGAAAATGATTAGGAGTCAAAGCTTCATCATCTCTAGGATCTACTTAGACATGTGTTAATGGCCGGGAATTCACACAATGTTCGATCTCAACAAGTACAGTTAATAACACCTCCTCACGAACGCGCTGACCTTTCAGAATCACATTAAGGGCGATTTTTACCGATCCTATTAACCTTTTCCATGCCCGTCCCATGTGTGGTGCACTTGGTGGATTAAATTGCCACTTAATCTTTTTTGATTTAATAAATTCCTTTATTTGATCTCCAATTAATTCTTTGAACGCTTTTTTCAATTCATTACTTAAACCTACAAAATTAGTCCCGTTATCACAGTAAATTGTATCAGGCCTCCCTCTCCGTGCAATGAAACGTTTCAGAGCCATCATTGCTGAGTCTGCAGACAAACTATGAGCTGATTCTATATGAATTGCTCTTGTGGTCATACAGGTAAATAAAGCTCCATATATTTTTTCAATGCGCCTCCCAATTTTTACTTCTATCGGGCCGAAATAGTCGAGGCCACTGTGAGTAAATGGTCTAAATCGATAGCCCAAATGAAATTCAGGCAGATCCGCCATTTTTGGCGTGCATGGATTTGCTTTTAACATTTTACATCTAATACACTCACTTACTAAAGTGCGCAGATCTTGTCGCAATCCGACTATCCAATATTGCTGCCTTATTTCGTTTACTACGCTATCGTTACTTCCGTGAAAAAACTTTTCTTGAAAGTGATTTATTAATAATTGAAACAGTTTTTCTTTTGCTTCTAAGATTATTGAATTAGAGAAGAATCCGTTATGTTCGAAATTTGACAATCGCCCTCCTGCTCTTAAAACTCCTTTCCTGTCTAAATAAGGGTCTAAAATCAAAATCCGGCTTTTCATTGAAATAGGTTTGGAATTTTTTAAAACATTGATTTCATTAGCAAAGGACACGCTTTAAATTATTTTAATACATGTTGTTTTTGCTTCTATTCTCAAACTATTTTTTCTAAACAACTTTGCTTTCATGCGATAAATAGCTTCAAAAATTTGTGTTACAGACGATAATAGTTGCATCCAAGAAGAAAATCGAGAGAAATTGATAAAAGGTTTTTAATGGTAATGTTAGCTACTACTTCTTGAAATTCTAATGAGTCTATTAATTCTTTCTCATTATTCCTATCAAAAATGCTAATTGGCCAATCGGACTCAGATTTTTTACAAAAATCAGACCTGAAAGCCACCTGCTGCTTTTCTCTAAAGCCTTTGGTCTATATCGGGTAGTATCATCAGCAGAATTTAATTTAGTCAGAACCCATCTCCAATCAGGAACGTTCGTCATTTTTTTTATTTCTTTTAATCGGTTCGCAACAAAAACTTTAAATTCGCATGGTTCCTTTTTAGTCCAACATAATACCGTTTTTGAGTCTGACCAAAAAACGCGCCGTATTACTATAAAATTGTGTTCATTGCTTATTGTTTTTTTGACTCGTGCAGCAAGCAAGGCTGCTTGTAATTTGAGACGCGGTATCGTTGTTTTGTTTAAAGGTACCACCTACTCTTAGACATAATGAGCGGAACTTTAATACTGCCGTTCGGAAGTAAAAATCTCCAATACGCTACCGTCCCGTAAGCTTTTGAACTTGCGTCACAGAAAATGTGTAGCTCAGCTTTTTTCTTTTTATTTTCTATGTATTGATGGCAACGATCTAAACGAAACGTTATTACTTTATTCGAATCGTGTAGCCACTATTTCCACATTTCGAACTCTTTTTCGGGAATCTCTTTATCCCAACCAGTTTTTTTTCTCCAAATTTCTTGCATCATAATACGCGATTAAACCGTGAATGGGGCTAAAAAATCTAATGGATCTAAAATCGACATTAAAATAAATAAAAATTGTCTTTTTGTTGGTACTTTTAGACCCTCTATTATGTCAGAGGAAAATCTAGTGGTATTTGAATTGAAAAATAATTTGTCAAAAGAATTGAGCCAATTTAAACCTAAGACTTTTTCAGCGTTTCCTTTGGCGTCTGATATTAATGTGTTCAAACTGCCCGTTTCTAAAAATTCATTTAAAATTGATTGACAATTACTCGCCCATCCATGCATTATTTAATTAGCATGTAAATTAATTTCTGTCACTTCTATAGCTCGTGCTGTTGCTTCTTCTTGTGATTCGCAACTATAAAGGTAATCGTCCATGTATGTGTTCTCTATCAGACTATTTACCGCTGGGGGCTTTTGTTTTACTGTTTTCATCTTTCCAAAGGAAACGTTGAGCATTTTGGTCTTTTTCTCTTATTTTAATTTTTAGAAACATATCCTGTATGTCGGCTTTTATAGCAAATCTATATTGACGGAATCGCATAAGCACTCCTAATAGAGAATTTAAAAGATCAGGACCTGAAAGCAATAAATCATTAAAGCTTATTCCACCAGTCTTAGCTGCAGCATCAAAAACAAGACGGACCCTCCCTGGTTTATTTACGTTAGTTACGCCGAAATGTGGAAGATACCGAACTCTTGTTGCTTCACTATTTCCCGTTGCTTTGATCGCGAAATTATTTTCAAATAATCGATTCATTTCTTTTCTATAAAGTTGTGCGTATTCTTTGTCTGGGTCTAGTTTTCTTTCAATCATATAAAACCGGCGAGTAGCAGTTGAACGACCTGAATTAAAATTATCTTTAGATTTCCAATGGAGCCCCACATGCCATTCACCATTCTTATATTGACTCGTCTCATCTAAAATTTTTATGGCCTGAATATTTTCATCGGATGTTTTCGCATTATATTTTATTCCCAAAGATTCTATGTCAAAATGTAGTTTTATTTGTTCGTCTAAAATGTGATCATTATCTATTGAAATCTTTTTTTTTATACAATCATCGGTAATTGTGTTTATTATCTCGGTCTGGCTAGATTCAATCTCTCCATGGATTGCCCAACCCAACAAAAATCGTGATAAAAATAATTTCCCTTTTTTAATACGAAAAACTCACGAGTAATTATCAAGTCACAATGGCTTTGACCAATTATTAAATCGGGTATTTCATTACACGGAAAAATTTCAATTCCTGTTACTTATTTGCAATAATTAATCGGGTTTTGGTTCATACACTGAGAGGGGAGAGCAAGATTATCGACAATCAAAACATTCTTCAAAGAGTAATTTGAGGTATCACATTTAATTTTTAAATCTACTTTTTAACTTGCATACAAATAAGAATCGTGGTCACCAATACCCTTTAAAATTTTATTCGTAAATGTTTTCTCTGCTCCTATTTCTTTTATGATTTCTGAATTTATTACTGTCACTGTAGATCCTTCGTCTAAAATAGGGTGAATTAATTTAGAACTTTTCGAGCCAATCACAAAAATAGGTACGATTTTTAATAATGTTACTGATGCTAGTCATAATTCTGAATTTACATTTACGTGTTCTTTAACTCTTTTAACTCCGACTTCACAGGGAGACGATTGAGAATTATTTTGCGAGTAGCTCGAATCCTTTTTTTTATCGGAGTGTAAAAGTACATGATGATGGCTTGAGCATAACTTGCATGGATCATTTTTACAATCGTTACGCGTGTGGCCTTGTCTCAAACAATCATAACATAGTTTTTGGGTTCTTACGATTCTCCATTTTTGAAAATTTGGTGCTCTAGAAAAATCTCTACAGTCTGATATGACATGATTTTTTCTAAAGCAATGAGCACATCTCTGAGAAAAATCATAATTATTTGGCTTGTCATGAGCCGATTGACTCGAACTATCAGTAGCTATCAAAACTAAATTTTTATTGACGTTTTTAGCACATTGATTACACGAGCGATCGTCTTTTTTTGTGTTTTTTCGTTCGAATTAACTTGTACGATCATAGCTTCTAAAGACATTTGCGCTTCTTGATAGATACAATTAGCAATTTTCTCTAAGTCAGATTGATCTTTATCCGCAGTAGAAGCATAGCGCATATAATAAAATAACATGGAATTGGGTAATTCTCTCAAAACTTCATTCGTGAGATCAGCGCTAAATAGATAACTCTTATCATTCAAGGATTTAATTGCATTTATAGCATTTTTTAAATTTGAGGCAAAATCAATAAAATTTACTTTTTCTGAATCTACGCATGGTAATTGTTTAATCTCGTCAACAATTTTAGCCCAAATCATTCTTGAGTTTCCGTAACGTAACTCGAGAGTATTCATCATCTCTTGCGCACTGTTTCCCCCGCGAATAACGTTTTGGTCGCTTCTCTTGCCTCTCCTTTTAGGCAGTCGTATAAACGTAAGAAGTTTTCGCGGTCTGAACATTTACCTAATTCGCTTGACAACTGAAAAGCTTCCTTGAAGCAAATCCAGACGAGTGGGTCTTCCGAAATAGTTGATAGAATCTTTGAAGAAGTCATTTTATTAATTATTCTCGAATTTCCGATACTTGCAGTGTCTCTAACCACTGCTAAAGTTTCTTCCATTACATTCAAAAATCTATTTGGAGCTTCCCCACTCGACTGATTTTCTTCAATTACGCGACTAACATTCAACTCATCTCCCTGTACATTAATCATCCCGTTTGCATTTCGGTCCTCAACTGGCAGAGATGCTCGCTGATAATTGAAACTTGAAGCTTGAAGATCTTGACTCGTAGACGTCTGCGGATTACATGATGCGGGTGCCGATGATGATCCGCTGCCTTGTACTGGACCAGGCAGTTGACGTGGCTCCTCGTTGTGCATGCAAGTGGTTCGTCGTTGAGACACTGTTTGTACTTCTCGCATCGGAGTTGCCGGCCAACGTAAAGTGCTGTGTACCCAGGAACCTTCCGGTGTTCGGTGTAGTGTATTCAGACGTTCAAATTCTGCAGTCGACTGGATCTCTGAAACAGAGGCCGCTGCCGCGAACCCCTCATTCCAGGCAGCCAGTAAAGATTGGCGTGATGCACGAAGACGTTCAAACGACGACGAAATTGGATATGATGGCACGTGATTTCGCGCTGTCCCTGTAGGAGATGAAAGGTGGTGATGGACTTGCCTGGAATCCGCTTCGAAAAGCTGCATTGTGGGTCGCTCGTCGTCTGAGAAAGAAGTTAGTTCCACATCAAGTCGCACTTCCGCAAGTTCAGCGGCCTCCGTAGTCACTCGACCACGGGGCTCGATAGCAGGACGGGCTGGAGGTGGTGGCGGCTCGGCGTTGAAGCCGGCTACAAGCTCAGGAACCCCCGCAATCGCTCGACCGCGACGCTGGGTAGCAGGACGGGCTGGAAGTGGTGGTGGCTCGGCGTTGAAGCCGGCCGCAAGCTCAGGAACCCCCGCAAGCGCTCGACCACGGTGCTGGGTAGCATGACGGGCTGGAGGTGGTGGCGGCTCGGCGTTGAAGCCGGCTGCAAGTTCTGGAACCCCCGCAAGCGCTCGACCGCGACGCTGGGTAGAAGGATGGGCTGGAGGTGGTGGCGGCTCGAAGACTGGAGGCAGCTGGAAATCATCTCCTGAGCCATCCTCGTAAGCAAGAGCGAGCGGTTCTCGTTCCGGATCTTCCACTGGGTCCACAGAGACTACAGCAGCTTGCACGCTAGCAGCAGCAATGCGAGCGAGACGACGATCAGCAGATACGCGCTGCCGCTTTGCTCGATGGGCTCGTACCGATACTTTCTTCCGCCTTTTCATCTTTCCAGGTTGCCTCACAAAAAAAATCTTTTACAACTGTCCCGGGTTTCGGCACCAATGTTATTTTCGCGCGCACAAGGAAAAGTAAAATTCTGTCTTCTTATTTAAACTCTCAGAATTTTATTACAATAAACGGTACAGAGATGTTTTTCGTATCGATGCTTGAAAAGCAATGAATGCAAGCCAGGAAAAAAAAAAAGAAATGTGAACTGAAACGATGGCCAAGCGACTTTCTTTTTCTTGCAAGTTTCGCCGCGTCTCCATGGCTATCGTCTGCGATGTAACTCTTGCTCCCCTCGCTCCGTGATTTTATCGTTTACCGCCATTATTTTGGTCGATGACAAAATTTAAACGGCCCTGGACGAACCAATATTCGCCAGGCACATATGCCTACGAAGCGACTACTTTTCGCTTCGATGAGACGCGCCGCACTCGCTCCTTAACCTCCTTCTTTCAAACATACTAATAATAATAATTAACAATAGTTGTCAACTAAAGACATTTATTCCCGTTCTTACATAAGTACACACATAACCGAACATACACACACATATATGATTATAAGAATAACAGTAGAAACAGAAAAATTGAGTAAGACCGCAAGGTGATTGAAGGAAATGCTTTATACAATCATATGCAGGATTTAGCAAGTAACGACTTTAATTAAATAATATTATTAGGGTCTTGAGCTCGGTTCTGTTGGGTACAGAGGTTCAACCTGTTCCATCTACGTTAATTTGCCTAACGTTAGTGGAAGCATAAAATTTATATATATTAATCGAATAAACGTTAGCTTATTCATCACATCACAATTTAACTGTTTTTTAGTATTATTTATTATTAAAACGTATCCTTGGCCGAGCAAGCTTCGGCGATTATCAGCTGAATTGGTTGTTAGTATTATTTATAGATAAAATGTCTCCTTATTCAATCAAGCATCGGCAATAAGTAACTCAACTGTTTTTAGTATAGTTAATTAACAAAATATGGGTTTCTAATTGCCGATACTTGCTCGCCCGAAGATGTATTCTGTTAACTAAGTATAAAAAAAAACTGCGAGTTGCTAATCACCGATGCTTGCTCGCCCGAGAATGAATATTGTTAACTTCACTAAAATAACCGTTGGATTGCTTATCGTTGGTGATTGCTCTCCTAAGAAAACATTTTATTAATAAATGGTACTAAGAAACAGTTGGGCTGCTCATAGACGATGCTTCCTCGCCTAAGGAAACTTTTTATTCATAAATAATACTAAAAAACAGTTGGGTCTCTAATCGCCGATGCTTGCTCGCCCGAGGGTGCATTTAAGCATTTAATTAATAATTTAAAATATGTTATTTATGATTATTATTATTTTATTATAATGATAAATATTTTTATTATTATTATTGATGAGCTTAAAAACAGTGTTTATTGAGTAGTTATCTTAGTTTCTTTACTCGAAAAAAGTTGGGTGGACCGTTAGCTCAATTTTACTGTGAACATCACCTCTAACTGCGTCGTGCTCTAACTGGCATAAATTGGGTAGACTGTTCACCTAAATTAGGCGAGCAGCAGCACCTAGAGCTTGGTGGAGCAGTATTCTCAAGTGTTGGTACAATAGACACACGCCTAATATAAAAAAATTTGTACGTAAATTTTGTATATGCGTTAGGCACTAGATATATTGGTTAAGTTGTAAACAATTATTGGGTATAATTTTTTCCACTGATCAGAGATAAGAAAATTAAATGCTGTGCAGATAGAACATATGAGACGTATAGAAGTATGCATAAGCAAATGAACTAACTTTAAAATGTTTAAATATTTATTTAGGTCTGCCTTACACTTAAAGCTCACATCGATATGAATGTGAATAGTCGTATTTAAAACAAATTTTTTCAAACGGATATTCTGATTCAGGTTAATTATTCACAAGCAATGGTTTTATTACTGTAATCAATGAATAGTATAATAGTATTTTTAAGAAATATATATTGTAATTCAACATGTTTCATAAGAGATATACATTCCGATAAGATTCTAAATAAACATGAAATATCGTTAATTCGATATAATACAACGACCCCGTCATACCAAAATAGTATCCTAAAATGATTAAATTTTATTTTTATTTTATTATTCCTAGTTACTGTATTGAAGTATTGAATTTAATAATAGTAAAAACAATTTAATAAGAATAAAAAATGACAATTTAAATAATAATTTTTAATCGTTATTTTTATAAAGAAATAGTTTTGTAGCTTTATGAATGACAAATTGTATTCAACTGTTGATTATAGTTATGAATAACCTGCTTAAACCAGTAAGATTTTCAGTAAAAAAACCGTGGTTTCCTCACTGTTCAAGCAGTGAAAATTTTCCCTTTTTATTCAGTTAATCATCAGTGAAAATTCTGCTGATCTGAAATAGTGAATATTTTACTACTTGAATCAGTAGAATTTCACTAAACTGCAGTGGAGCGATTTTCACTACCCCATTCAGTAAAAATTGCACTGAATTTCAGTGGAATTCTACTGGATGATATTTAGAGAGCTGTTAGCTGTCGTGCAGTACCCACAGGAGTACTACTCATGTCTCTTTGACTGAATTTTAAATTTGCCTTGTAGTTCTCCTGTGCTACTCAATTATGGTGTACTGTTGAACGGATATTTATTGAAATTTACTAAAAAATGACCAATAAATTTGCTAGGTAATGTCTATGCACGTTCTTAACTATTTAGCATGAATCTTATTTATTATTCTTGCCTAATATTTTAGAGTCCATGATATTTCTTGTCTGCAACGTCCTATATATTTTCTTAATAAAAGCATTGATTCCCACTTAATGACTTAAAATGTTTTACTTTAATTTTAAAATCAGTTTTTTTTTTCAGGATGCAATTTGAAAATATTCAATAACCAGGAATTTGCCGCTTTACTTTCGCAATCAGTATCACAAGGTTTTGAAGCTGTGTATCAATTAACTCGTATGTGCACTATTCGTATGAGCTTTGTCAAAGGATGGGGCGCTGAATATCGCAGACAGACTGTTACTTCTACGCCCTGTTGGATCGAACTACATCTGAATGGACCTCTTCAATGGTTGGATAGGGTGCTCACACAAATGGGTTCACCTAGACTGCCTTGTTCTTCTATGTCATGAGAGTTAAAAAATGCTGCATTTGATTTATAGTTCGATCTTTCATCAACAATTTCCTTGAATCAACTTCAGAGCTTCATGAGAAAAAAAACTCAAATAATAAAAGACATGCTTCTCTTGAATTTGTCTTCATACAAAAAAGTATTTCAGCTTTATTTTTAATGCAAACTGTAAAGGCTGTTACTTGTTAGATTTTCTTTTTATCTCACTATCTCACTTGATTCTTAACAACTTGAATTGATTTTTAGAATAAGTCTTAAGAAATCAATAACAGAATAGTAGTACTCTTTGAGTACATGGGGACTTTATTTGCTCGTAAAATTCTACTTACATGCGCACCTTTACATTTATCATAAATCGTATTAGTTTATAATATATAAAACTAACTAAATGTAAGGCTTGTGTATAGTTTTTGATAAGATTACCTGCTACAAATCTTGTGTAGTTTTGCTGCAAGTTATCTTACTTAATAATTCATATATTCCTGCAAATATTTTTTTAAGATTGATCCAAGTTATAATACGTATTTATCTTGCAGCAAATTTTCGTAATATTTTGGTAGGAGAGAGAACATCTCCGTACGCTCTTCTGTTCCGTAATACTATGCTACCAGGGTATCTTAAGAAAATTCACGACTTACTAAGAACAAAGAGTTTTGGGTATAAAATTAATGTATAGAAAAAATGCACTCACATTTAAATAATTCTGCAGCTTTACTGTTTTATATGATCTGTAGGATTCCTTAGGCATTTAAGATGTAGAACATTCTATTAAATACTATTATTGAGAGCGGAAACAGTTGTTTCAATTAATTTCATTTGTTCATTAGCCCGGGGTCAAAGTGGATTAACTCCGAAAGAAATTTCGGATTAAAGAATGACTCCAGCACCTTATATTCCGTGTTATCGTCCTTGTTTCGCCCTCATTGCACACACGCTCGTCCTGCGTGCATGCATGTAGCACATAAGTGCGCAGATTTCATCCTGCACTACAAGCGTCTATGGATCGTTGGCGTAGCCATACTCAAGAGTCCTGCCGATGATCTCGGATAAAACGTAATTTTGATTTCCCATCTTTTTCCTATCTTTTTCTTACACTCTGCCAAGCATGTTGGACCAATATTATTATTATTGGACTTGCTTTGGTATGTAAGTAAAATCTATATTGATTTGAAAAAATCAATTAGTTTGACTCTCAACAGACCGTGTGCGTATCGCACCACATGCACTGTTTAATACAAATAATAGTTAATAATTGGTGTCAACTTATTGTCTTGAACAATACTTCTGTACAGTTATCGGTTTTAAACGAAATGTTTTTATATCATTATAATTATATTGTTTTGTATAATGCATGTGGACATTATATATTAGATATGAATTTCGCATGCATGCATGAGAAATACAGCATGCCGATTCTCTATAATATAATAATCCGCTAGTACCGTAAATTCTTTATAAGTGTTTCAACGTGGTTTGTCCTATAGACGTTTCAGATCATAAAACTCTTCTTGGTTCTTTTGTGTTAAAAGTTTCAAATTAAAGTAATTTTTTGCGAATATGCCAATTTTTATATTTTGAGATGTACAGGACTAGTGAAAGGCAAAAAATTGTGAAAAGGTGTCGTTTATAAAAAAAAAACATCAAAAAATTGTTTGACGAACTTTATATTCATAAATGAATATGTATCGAAGGAATTTCACGAAAAATCGTTTTCAGCGTAAAAAAAAATTCTTTGAGGTACACTTCTAAAACTACTGTTTTTTGTTCGATCCAAGTTCACAAAAAAAATTTCAAACATGCGATACAAGTCTTATTGCACATGTTTTTTAGCTTTTTGTCAAGAACTTTAAATTTTGATACAAATTACTCAATTTCATTTACACGTTTCGACATAACTTTGCTCGACAAGGTTGTAAGAGAGTCGCTCAGGTAGAAAAAAAGGGAATCATTCGTTTCAAGACGTTTTATAAATAAACTAAACCTTATTTTAAGCACCTCATTTTTCTTAACAAGCAACTTTCTAAACCTTGTAAAGCAAAGTTATGTTAAAATCTGTAAAGTAAATCAATTTGTACAAAAATTTGACGTCTGAATCCGTAAAAAGCGAAAAAAAGTGTGTCACAAGACTTTTCAAGAGGAGGTTTGGGAGTTTCGCTCAGAGGGGCGAGGAACGGGGAGTCCCCCCGGGCCGTACAGCTAGGCCTCCTTTACCGCGCACCTCCTCTTGCAGCCTAAAAACTTAGTATTTATAACCTTAATAGATTGATATTTTTTTTAATTGCCTGAGAAAGTTTGATTTTTTTTACGAGTATCTTTTTTTCGTACCAAGGAATCTGTACGAACTTTATTTTTCTTCAAATATATTCACATTATACTGCAATTTTAACAAACAGGTGACTTAATCTCGTCTTTCCATAAGAGCCTGTGTTAAATTGCCTGTGTGCAACATTTTTTTCTTAAAAATTTCCCTGGCGAAAAATCTGAAAAAATTGATCTGCACTTCCGATGTGTTGTAAAACAACATGTATTGTTTTAAAGAAGATTCTTGATTTTTAAATTTTCTACTAAACCTCCTTTAACTGCATGTTTAATATTTTTTTCAGTAAATCTAGATCCTATGCAAGAAAAAACAATTGTTTCAGCAAAGTGCCAAAACAAAATTTTATTTTTTTTCCCCCCAAACATGGCGTTTTTGGTAGAATTCCTTAAATGCATATGGATTATTTTTCCGTCACTAGCTTTGATAGCGTTTAAGTCCGTCGTACAAAAATGAAATTGGATACGTTCATATCGGCAAAGCATCATCATGCAGCGAAATTAAAACCTTGACAACTTCTTAATCATTATGTTTTTTCCTAAAAAGCTTAAAAAAAAAGTTAAAAACAAATTTTATGCAGAACAAATTGTCATTAATCAAAGGAGAAATGATCCACCTAGAATTAAATATAACTTTTTTTCTTAGCTTCTCAGAGGAAAACACTAAGAATGTAAAGTTGCTAAAGATACAAATTCAAACATGAACAATGTATTTCCAAATGTCATAATCAGGAGAGTACAGTCTGAATCCTGGCACTAACTACAGATATCTAGAAATGTGAATTATATGTTGTAAAAATCTACGACTTGTAATTCTTAATGCACAGACTTTAGGAACGAATTTTAGAAGTTATACTTCCATAGGCGCGTTATGCAAGGGGGTAAATCAACAATTGCAACATTCCCTTTCTCTCTCTAAAGTCTGTAACGGAAGTCGATTTGGAAATGTGTAACGAAAGTAAATTCAGTACATACCAGAAGTCACTTTGAAATTTCTATTTTCTCCCTCTCTAAAATGTGTAGCAAAAGTAAATTTTGAGTCTTTAATTTCCTTAAAAAAAAAAAAAAAAAAAAAAAAAAAATATTTCCCCAATTGATGAACTCACAACCTTGTGCACTTCAGCCGAGCACCGTATCCATCTAGCTATGAGCTACCCCATTCAGTCAACTACTTGAACTGCGTCTTATACTGTGGTTCATAACTCATTTTTAATTTAAAATTTTCATTTACTGTTTATTAATTTATTTGGTTTTAAATAGTTGATAACAAATCATTTGTATTATTTATTTAATATTTTCGAACATTTAAAAGCAAAGTTTTACATTATTTTACCGTACGTCCAGGCATGGAAAAAGAGAGAGAGAGCAATACCCTTTTTTATTATTGTTTAATTAAAACGAGGTTTGATGGATAAATTATTTGATTTTTATTGCGTCTTATTCTTTCAAAATTTTTAAAGTTACGCAACATATTGACGATTGGGCTACAAAATGACAACATTGTGCTATACTACTACAAACTTACAGCATATACTTCTCATAATTTTCAGTTTAAACTTGGGCTAGCTGATTTGAGACACGATAAAGTTTCTGTTCGTAATACTATTGATTCTAGATTTAAATGTTTGTAGAAATCCTAGAAAACAGAGGAAGATCAGCGGATACTGTAGTTTACTAACATGATACACACAAACATAAGTAAATTTAGCTGATGCACAAAGTCTGTTACCAATGAATTCTACTGAAAATATATAAAATTTGAGTTTGATGAAAGGTCCCCTTTCATAAAACCATACACTACTCTGACTTATTCGCATATCAGCCAACTGTGTATTTGTATATGCTGGCTCTTGACGTATTAACCTCTGGTTTTGTCAGCTTATCTATCTCTATAGCTTCTCTTAAAATATAAATATTCTAAATTTTCTGCACTATTAAATATTGTATTCTTCTTTTGCATGAAGGTGAACCAAATTCTCACATATCTCGTACAAATCTACTCTAGAAGTTACAGCAAGCGTAGTAGTTCACCTGTGATGCACACAACATTTTTTTTAGTCTGGGCTCCTATAGGTAACTGTAATCGTAAGTCCAACGATGATAAATATGTAACGATGCGACGACAACGAAGATAATAAATATGAAAAATATCATGAAAAATATCATATAAAATACAAAGTGATGCAGCCTCTAGTGCAACAGCAGACAACTGCGTGACATAGTGTGTTGTCTGTTGATAGTGCTATTATGTACAATATACTTACATATTTGTACCACCTATTCTTACTGACGAATCTCATATCTAAATTGACAAAAAAAAACGATCATTCTGGCATAATCCGTTGCAAAATTTTAAACCAAATTTCTGAACAAAATTAGTAAAAATACTTAAATTATGTTATAAAAGTCTCGCACTAGGGCGCTCAACTCATTTTTTGTCGATATTAAAGAATTTTTAGCAAACAATACACAATTTAGACTTACTATTGCCTTGCCGCTAAAAAAACTACGTGTCGATTAATTTTGTAGTACTTTTAACAGTTTTAAGAGCTGAGCGCTCTGCGTCTATCTATTTTAAGACGCTCACTAAAGTTTTCTACGATTCCATTCAGTAGGAGGGGAGAAAAGTTGGAAACGACGAAGTAACTTTTTTGTGGTAAAATGGTTCCCTCTCGAGTTTTCTTAAGATATTTGTCACATGGTATTCAAGGGAGACATACAATAATTATTTAACTTAATGTTTGTTCAACTAACTTAAAAGCTGATTTTATTAGGTTGTTACAGAATTACCTCTATACTTGTGTGTATGTATATCTTTCTATACAAAATAGGTACTTTCGTAGAAATTTTCATATTCGATCTCCCACGTTTTCCATGGTCACCCCACAAAATAGAAAACTTTCGTTTGTATTTCTTGTCATTTTATCAGGTTAAGAATTTATTATCCGTTATACTCTTACACTTGCCCTACAAATTTTTAACGGCCGTATTTATCGCTCACCCCACATTATTTTTACATTCATCCTCCCCACAGTTGCCCCACAGTAAAAAAAAAAAAAAACAATAAACCGTTCAGCTTCTCCGTTTTTGATTGGGTCGGATATCTTATTATCTCTTACTGCACCTTAAAACTTTTTATCGGATTATAAGGCTGTGCTTTTTAGGTAATTGGGTTGAATTTTCAAACATTTACATAAAAGTATGTGTAAAAAGTAAGATACATCAATTTTGACAAAAGTTTTAAATTACCTTCGAGGTATTGCTAAGGTGCGATAAATTTTCTATTCTTTATTTTAAAGAAGTTTATCAATCATATGTGACATCTCATTCTATAACATGATAAAATATTGTTATACAAAAATAAAAAAAATTAATAAATTGATCAAATATTTATATCCCACAACCACATACCACAAAACGGTAAAAATCCGCTACCTCACTTTTCTAAGATAACAAAACGGTTTGAATTTAGTTTTCTTTACTTTTCTTGACCTGTACCGTTCGTAACGTAAAATAAAATAAAAAAATCAAATTTTAATAAAACGCTATGAAGATTGTAAACTTTATTCTAGAATTTCTTTTTAAATATGCACTCTGAAACTATTTATTAGATACATGTACGGCTGTCAAAATAAAATTAGGTAGAAATTAATAATAGAATATATAAACCGTACACTGTACTTACATTTCGTATGGACACAACTATCGTTTCAATTTTTTTATGTAGCTAATGGAGTGGCTAAAATTCACAAATACTTTTTAAGACGTAAATCAAAAAATTTACATAAATATCGTCAGATTTATCAACACCTTTATAATTTTCATGATTTATGCTGAGGTAAGTACTATTTTCATTCGTTAGATAATAAATATCTTGACCGAATATTTTGGAGCATGCATCATTTGCCGTCTATTCTCCAGGGATATTAAATATTTTAATCTTTACTGTTTATATTCTAAATGATAATGTTGAAAGATTTGTATCCGTCAAATGAACGCTGATATTTAATTTTTATTTATAAAAAAATGACTTATTATATGATGATAGACTATTTTCTGCTATTATCATACTTCTATTACCTTTTTTTAAAAAGAAAAAATCTGACAAAAATATTCTCTAAAACACAAAAATTTGTTTCCTTAAAAGATTTCTGAGCCGAAAGAGATTACATTAATCACGCAAAGTTCCATGAACTATTTCTTAAGTGTTTTTTTTTTATGAATAAAGACGTAGAAAGAAGACGTATGCCAAAGGAGCAAGTGAACAAGATGTTCTACGTATTTGTTTTTTTTTATCACGGAAGCTTCATTGAAGAGAAAAATTCATTTTAGTAGTCATTTTTTAATCCATAATATTCTCTGTAATAGTGTTAACAGGATGCTCTAAAGGCGGCGCTTTTTCAAACGATGGCTGGGCAGAGTACATACGTCAACAAAACATAACCCTTATATTTCATATTTTTTCATACATAAATTCTGCTCTTCTGCTAGTTGTACTGGAACTACGAAAGAGTAAAAAAAATGCGAAGATGTCTTCGTATTAATTAAGAACATCAATTTAGATCAAAGAGTTTTAAAAATATCTAGTGAACATGGGTGAGAAGAAGTAGTGAATACTAAGATGATTAGCTGAGAAAAGATACCCTTTTAAATATCGATCACTCGACAATAGATATCATAAAAATAAGAATACTTTATTACACAGAACCACAAAAAAATACGAGGTGTCTATATTTTTCGAGTCGCTAGTTATGAATTTTTGTCAAGTCGTTTTTTATTCAAACCTCAAACGTAAGTCGAAATTCGCGTATTGAAAAAAATTTGTTTGGTAAAAAAAATTATTTTGTGAAAATATATCAACTTATGCATTAATATTTAATGATTACTGAATTATACGTACAGAATATATCAGCATCTATAGGTTAAAATTTGCCTCTAACTGCAAAAGAGTACTATGAATCCCCTGTTTCAGCCGACCATAGATCTATTTAATGCAAAATCAGCATATATAATTTTATTTTGGATGTATGTCCAATGTCCCAGTATTATCTGTTCCATACGACTTTTTTATATTTTCATCCTGAAAATTAGCTTTAACTATGATTCAGTAATCATCCAATATTAAAGCATGACTTGATATATCCTCAGAAAAGAAATAATTTTTTTCCAAACAAATTTTTTTAATGCCGAAGTGAACATTTATAGTTAGAAAAATAATACGATCTTATCGAGTAAATCTGAGCTTAGATTCGTGATCAGCGACCTAAAGAACATAGGGTACATGTAAACACCTCTTTGTATCTTCCTTTTTTTTATGGTCCTATGTTATTCATCAGAGGCTCAAAAAACGAGTTTTTCCGTGACTGTTTCTTACTTTAAACCTAGAAATAATTATCTATGGTTTTTTCAATTACACAGGACCACAAAAAAAAAAAGGCAGGGTACATTAACCAAACCTAGCTTACTCTGTGTTTTTCAGGTCGCTGAAACCAAATCCAGTGTCAGAATTATCCCAGCACGTCGAGATTTTGTGAAATATAACCTCAAAACCTCAAAAAATCGAATAATGTAAGATTTTCGACAAAATTCTGTAAATTCATGCAACCCATGGCCCCCATAACAAAAGATTTTTAGCAG
>JAPYYV010019607.1:0-11536 GCA_030522625.1 Copidosoma aretas
AGTATAACCAAATCACCCGTGATTTTGGGGGGGGGGGGGGCGGAGTGGAGATAGGGGAGGCAAAGGTTTTTAGTGCAACCTATTACAGAAGTGGGGCAGAGAAACTGATTTATGCAGATAGTGCAAAAGAAAAGAGGCGTTTGCAAACCATTATTGTGCTTAAATCTAGCAAACTATATCTAAACAGTGATAAGCTCTGATCTATCTATCGGATACCATGTCTTTTTAATGCAAAATATCATTAGAAATATACTTCTGTCTATTATACTTACTCTAAAGGTGTACTATACTTTCAATTTTAAGGGTGCTCCAGCGGGAGTCGTTCAGATGTCATAGGTAGTTTATTTAATAAGTGAAAATCCACTGATTGCATAGAAGTCCTTATTTGCCTCCCTAAATCTGAAAAATTTGGAGACATTTTCCATTATTGTTTTCAAATTATAAACAACCTATTGTGAAGCAACCTGAAAACATCTTTTATTTGTAACCTTGTAACCGTAATCAATGAGTTACACATTAAAACACTTACCATATTATAGTAAAACACCTGAGCTTTAAGATGGTACCTCGCATAATATAGATCAAAATGAAAAAATTACAAATAGACCGTAGAATATTGATCAGTTAGTAGTTTCAGAAATGTAGTAGCAGAAAATAATTTTTTTTTTTGTTCAAACGCAATGCACACGTATTATATATTTTAAAATTATGATGCAAGTGTTTACAAAGGAATTGTATTTAATTGAGTATTTATAATGATCTTATTATAAAGATAACATACAGTAAATATTTTATTGTTCAAAACATTCTTTTTTTATTTCAACAAAACACAAATTCAGCAATTATATGTAGTATACATGAGTTAATGTTCTTTTAAGAATAATATATAAGTATTTTTGATAGTGCTAACATAACGAATAATCTACAGCAATGTATCACAGGTGGTGTAGTTATATATTGAATTATGATATTTGTTGGTTTATTGTAGTTTTAAAATATATTTAAACATTTGATTGATAAATTTCTTGCGCAAAATTATAATAATTATAATCTTGTAGTACTGCTTACTCTTAAATTAAGTATTAATAAATGTAAATGAATGTAAAGTAAGTCAAAAATCAAATTAATAACCATCCAAATATTTTTAGAAGAATAATATGCGATGTTTATAAAATAACTAGCCAATAGAAAATCATCTTCATGAACAAGTTATGATAAAAGTTTATAATTGTAAAAATTTGTTTAAAAAATTCAAAAAAGTATACAAATTGAGTAAAGTAGTATTTATTTATTTAAAAATAAATAAATTAATACAATAAAAAAATCATTTTTATACATACATATTGTCTAATATTTACAAAAACTAATATCAATTTTCTCAAATTAACAGAAAAATTTGATTGGAAAAAGATCTTGAGAAAATAAAAAATCTTCTGAAAATTTAAATAATCTTTTAAAACAGTACGCAAAAACATTGTGTATAATTCGTCGTAGAAACAATACAGAGAGCCATAAGCAGTTGCAAAATTACTCCTCCAAAAATATAGTGCTTTCAACATAATTTACTTCTGTTTAAGGTCTTAATTTTTATAAACAAAATTAACTGTAATTTTTTTTTAAAACAAAGATATGTCTGCAACAATTAGTCGCACAGTAACTTTTTTTTTTACAAATTTGCGGACAAATTTCAGTATATTAATAAAATTAACACAATTTCCGCAACAATCAGTCGCATATTAACTTTTTTTCTACAAATTTGCAGACAAATTTCAGTATTTTAATAAAGTTAAGACAATAGTCTGATTGTGATAAAACTAAGAAAAGTCATTTTTATTATGTGCAAAAAGTTAATATCTTCCTTTTTTCTTATGCCTATTTCTAGGCAAACTATTGCTTCCTCTCTTTCTCACATATATCTTGGTATGTTTGCATTTAAACGTAACATGATACTGGTAAATATGAATCCATTTTTTCCATTTTTTCTTTCCTTTTCCATTCTGAAATCCATGCCTACCCTTCCCGCCTCTAGTTTCCATATCTTTCATTGTGTCTTTGCATTTCAACTTAACTACATATTGTATATCTGCCCTCTTTTTTTTTTGTTCTATCGGCAAGTCTCCACTACGTATGTGCAATATAATTTTATTATTAAGAAAAAAAAAAAAATATTTGATTTCGACTTTTTACGTTAGCTCTTTTGCTCAAGCCAAAAACTGTTTTGACTGCCTATTGCACTCTACCTGTTGTTTTTTCTATGTACCACGAAAATTTTCTGTTAAGAAGTATATTAATGGATCCATGTCCTGTTTTAAAACTTTTAATGCTTCCAATTCAAATTGAAACAGATCTGTTTCTATCCTTCTTCATTTTTAAAAATTATGATTTTTAGAACAAATACAGTAAATACATTATATAATTTTACTTACTTATCAAATAATTGTTACTAATTGAAAATTTATAATGACTCTTTTTGTTATTGATGATTAATATTAATACAAATGTATATGTACATGAGGGTTGTCCTTATTTGGAGAAATTTTAAATTTTATTTCATGATAGTCCTAAATCGTTTCTAAATGAATAAAAAAAAATTCCGGCTGAATTTTAGCTTTTACCATTGATTGTAACCCGTTCTTCATGACAGCCAAAGTTTTAAATAGAAAATAACATGGGAAAAGTTCTTTTGTTTATTTAGAATATTTTAAAACCTTAGCCTCTGAACAAAATGTAATAATACGTAGATATTCTGGTAGGAAATTCTTCATTCTTCAAAAAGGTCTTTTATGATATTTTGCTAAATCCACCCGTTTTGTGGTTATTGGGGGTCAAAGCTTAACCTAAAGTGTTGTATGGTGGCATTTACGATTTTTTAACAATTTTTTCCGTAATTTTCTTCCGTTTAAAAAATTACCTATTACTTTAAATACTTATAAAACAACTATAAAAGTCATAATGGACGTACTAAAAATACTCGGGTTTTGAATAAATTTCATCACATCTATATTACATTAATATAAGATTATCTTCATACTTATATTAGTACAATAATTCCGTCGATATAATGCATTTATACTCATTACATTTTTTTGGCACTATTGACTGCAATGTACTAATATGCGTTCGGTAGATGTAAAGTGTTTATCTTTACGATTGAAAATAGAAAAAGGAAAAATTAAATGTTTTAAAATTCCAAAAAAATGGGAAAATGAAGATGTTTGTTCAAAAATGTTAAGTAATGTGAATCATTCTTTAGTCAACAATGTAATCTTAACATTTCACAATGAATTTACGAATTCTTTAAATAATAACATTTCAAGTGCAATGGTCGGAAAAGCTGTGAGTTATTATAGTGTAGATTATGCGACTTACAAGGGAGTTGATAAAAGTGATCATAATATGTACATAAATTTTCCAATGGAATATTTGAATTTTCTACGGGAAGATCTTCCTTCACACCAATTAAATTAAAAAATAAATGCCACTGTAATGTTGATTAGAAATCTGTGTATTGAAGAAGGATTATGTAACAGAACAAGACTTAGAATAACTCAATTATCTGAATAGAACATTGAAGCTGAAATTATCACAGGTGAGAAAATTGTGGAAAGAGTATTTATTCCAAGAATAACATTAAATACAAGCACCTTAGCCCCTTTATCTTTTGTTTTATATAGGAAACAATTTCCCTTGCAATTAGCTCTTTCTATGACTATCAATAAGTCATAAGGTCAAAGCTTTGATAGAGTAGGTTTGTACTTAAAAAAACCACTATTTTCCCATGATCAATTATATGTTGCAGTAAAAATCCTGAGTGTATTTTTATACAGAATGAGTTAGATAATTCTTCAGAAATAGAAAATATAGTATGGGATGAAATTTTTCAATGATATGAAATGATGAATTATTCATATATCTTTGGTAAATCATTATATTATTTGAAATAATAATAGCAATATAATGTTGATTATATTTTACAAGTGAGAAAAAGGTTTAACATACACATGCAGATACTAATACATGGAATGCAAAGCAAGTCTACTTCCACGTGGTGCATTTTGGGTACAGCAAAATTTTTTTTTCTTTTCAATACCAAATGATTATTATTATATTAATTGTTATACATTTCTATACATATTTTGTCCGATTACAGCAGTAATTAGACTAAACTCTGCGGCGTAATGCATGATGGTGTTACAGTCCTATAATCTATTAATTATTTATTAGCAATAATATTGATTACGCTATGTAAATTATCTGTTACTGCAGAACAAGATATATAATAAAATAAAAAAATTTTCAACTGGTAATAAAAACAACTTACATATTTCGTAGATTGTTCGAAAGTTGCTTTATAAAAATCGTCAGATGTGTACGATACGATTTTTATGTCAATAATATAACTTAATAATTACTTTAATACTATATTTTACGTTTTTAGCAAATTCAATTTAAGGTCAACCAAAGTGCATTAGGCGTAAATACTGCAGCCATTTAAACCTTTATTTTTTAATTCCAACTATATGATCAGCGCCATGTTCTAAGTATCACGGAATTTCTAACACTTTTTTTAAGCGAGCGTTGTAAATATGTAATCATTGACTTATTCTTTATACTTATATTCTGTGCTATGATTGATCTTATTGAATCTTCAACCGGCTGCATATCTAGCAATTTTTTCTAAATCGCCACCATTTTAGTCCTAATTTCGTAATGACTAAGCACAGTCCTTTTTTGTGATCTGGTCGTCAGTCATAAAACTAAAATGTGTAAACCTTTCTACTTGCCTTTCATTGTCCTTAGAAGCAGTTACTATACCCTGTTGGGTAATGGCTGAGACGTTCGCTGTTCTCGGCATTTATATTTTCTTTAACTATTCTGGTCCTTCTTAATCTTCTGGCCTTAGGAAGACTTCTCAAATAAATATCTGGAGAGACTTCCCAAGAAATGGTGTGGACATTTTTTTTTCATCTAGCACGCTAGAAATACGATCACTTCACTTCAGACTACCCTACTGTATTCTCAAAATCATTTTCATAGATATACTTGCATTAGGTTTCGTAGCTATCGCCAAAATCAGTATCGCAATCTCAGCAGCAGCTGGACTTAAATTGATATCTGAACGAAACTTATCTGCTGCTACTGGTTCCTTTTACTGCCGATAGGCCTTTGCTGTTCTTCGTGTCTCATCAGCTGGGAACCCTCATCTATATGGGTTCTCCCAGAAAAATAGTTGTGTAAATTATTACGCAGGGTTGCATTTTTAGAGAAAGAAAGTCAAAGATATTAATATGCATTGTTAAATTTATCAAAAATTTTTTAGATAAATCTGGTTTTTTCTTAGATAAGCTATGCGTTTCGCACTATTAATTGTATTTTGCACTGTCAAGGTCTACGAATTCTAAGACTATTTTTATATAAATAACTTGGAAAGTTTTCCAGGAATAAAAAATATCGTTTGTAAAGATAATTTTATTGTATTTAAATAATATAGGGATAGTATACTTATAATTTGATTTCGAACAAACTCATTAACATACTTTTATTATGTTATTGTGCTTGCAGAAATTTATTCTCGTACACACACACAACCACGTACAGATGTAATGCAAATCATGTGTACCTCTACGTTGTGCATTCTCGGTTATACTAAATAATTTGCATACATTTACTGTATACATTTTAGGCTGCTAGAAAATGAGATCCTAATTCTGAAAGTTTTTAAAAAATTTATGGATTTCTAGTTCATGCGTTTTTTTGTCTTTCTATTCCCCTAGCTATATACTCTGTCGAGGATACAAGACTGTTCGTCACCGCTTAAGGACTCTATCAATTAACTCTAGAACAACCCATCCGAACACAACATGTATATGTATATATATCTTCCTATATTATATAGTTGTAAGGATTTGACTGTCAGATAGGCCCTTCAACCCCCGGTCCCCCACCGCCCAGCAACCCCTGCCAACCCTTGCGACCCTTTATGAAATACAATTGTATCTACGTTATTTTCACTTATAGTTTGCCGCCCTTTGCCCTCTTGGCCACATCTTCCCCCGTATCCCCTTCCATAGACTACCTAAGACATCATTCAGATTTCTATGCACCCTGGTAGATTTACTCACCACCATGCAGTAATAAGGTCAAAAAATCAGCGTTACATCAAGATAACTAAAGTAAAAAAATAATTGGTCTAGCGTTATGGTAATTAACATTACAAAATTGTTGTAATATTTTTAATTTGCAGAACACTTTCTACATCCATTTTTATTTCTAATTACTACCATAGTGCATTAGCCCTATCTGTAGTTTTAAATTTAGAAACCCATTGTAACATTATCAGAATACTGCATGAAATGAGGAATTTTCTATAACTGAAAATACAATTCAATTTATGTAAATCAAGTAATACAGTTTACTTTAACATTAGAATAATTCAGCTCCATGTACCACAATATACTATGACTTTTAAAATAAGGAAAATTTATTTTAATTTGCTGATAGAAAACTTTTAATAAAAAACAAACTTTCCAGACAATATTTGCCAATTTGAATTATTAATTATTTGACTTATGTAACATATAAATTGCTTTTGGGATCTTGGTAGCAAAACATAAATGTAGCCATGTCAAAACAGCTAATTATTAAAATATAATACATCATCGAAACTTTGGCCTTTAGATTTATTTATCGTCAGAGCACAGGCAAGTAAAATTTAAAATTGTTATCTGTGGAGAGTAAGCGGTAATAAAAAAGGATTTCACGTATAGAAAGCTATTTTTTAACCAAATAATTTATTTTTCATGTTTTCATCCAGGATTATTTCAGCTTTTATGTTATGTTCAATACTTCTCTTAGCTAATAATCTTGTTCCATAACATAGCCTGTCAGTTATAATTTAATTTTGAATTAACATTATGATCCAGTTAATTTTAAAATAAAGTTGATAAGGACCTTTCGAATACACTTGAAAATTCTCATCAGAATATTGATATGATTTTATCAAAAAATTTTTAACACCTCTATATATTGCATTATGAATGTTATATAAAACTATGTCTCTTTAGATAATTTTTTTTTAATCTAATCCTGGAAACAATACGTATACTGATTGCGCGAAGTGAGAACTACACTATGAACTAAAAAATTATTGATTGTTTTAAATTTTTTAAAAATTTGTTCCTTGTGTTCCACATTTCGGGGATTATTAATGTCTAGATTGTTACTTTACCAATTCTAAGTAATAATTTTCAGAGTTTATCAGATCTGTTTCAGGTACTTGATCAAGGCGCCGTAATTGCTTATGATAGGCCATGACTGCCTCGTAAATACGCATTTCACAACATGATCAATGAGTTCGCCCAAGGCACCTAACATGCTTTAAAAGTGAGGGAATTTTTAAATTGTAAAGCAAATACTTATCCAGTTTTCAAAAACTCCTTTACTTTTGAGTGAATGTTGTATTATTCAATTTACTGAAAGTTCAATTTGACGTATGATACATTTTTCTTACGTAGTATAGGTTACCAATGGGCTTAAAGTACTCGATATCGATTAATGGCTTGGTGAAAACAGGTAACTCTGACTATCATATACTAAATATTGCAATCGTTATTTATTTACAAGATTTATTAATTACATAAAAAAAATCAGAGCTACCTTTTAAGATGGAGCCATTAATTGCTACCGAGTACTTTTATCCTATTGTGAGAAAGTTTCTACAGGCCAGAAGCTAACACATTCATTTTAAACAGTAAAAGAGGAAGTAAAAGGGTAACTTTAAAGCAAGTTACACTTAAGTGTATTCATAGAGGGTAAAAATGATAAGTTAATCTAGAATAATGCTAGAGGTATAACAGTAGGCGAACTAAAAATTTATTGTCCTGAATTTCTGATGACGTTTTCATAGACTGTATCATTCTGGAAACACAAAACAAATTCTGAAAGACTTTGATAAATATGGGGCGAGAAATAGACTGGTGGTCAACATAAAAAAACAAATGAAAATCTTATTTGTAAGGAATATAGAAAAGAAAGCAACATATCTGTTCGAATTTAAGGGCAAGGTATTGGAAGTTATAAACGAGTATCTAGACCGAGGAGTGTGATTCTCAAAGAAGAATAGCTTCTTGTGTCACAGAAAAAGAATAACAGATAAATTGCAAATTTCAGCCAACGCAGTTTAAGGATTAAAAAAAAAAATTAAACAGTTTGAATGGAAAAATATTTTTCTACGATTAAATGATAATATGAGGTTGCTTATACAGAATAGAGACTTGTGCATAAAAAAAGTAGAACAAATAGATGGCAGATTTATAAATAATATGTTAGGTTTATTTACTGAATCTGTCAATGTGCTCCATGTATTAACTATATTTTTTCGATTTCCAAGCGAATTTTTATGTTTTTATTTTGGTTGTCTACGTTCGTACGCATAGGTGTATTAAATAATATGTTATTGTATTGCACATCTAGACAAGCGAATGAAAATATCAAAATATAGGGATTGGCACGCAAAATGCAAAGGAGAACGAAGCCTCACTCATGTATATACATATATATATGTGTGTATATATCTTTTTATATTATATAGTGGTATGGTTTCAGGGCATGAATTAGCTTCCCCCCGCTCCCCCCTACACCCACTTCCCCCGATGACCCTAGCTTTTCCCCTAAATAAGGTAAATTTCGTTTCTTTCTATGGTAAAATTTGAGCCAAACAGATTTTATTTCACTCTCGCAGCTCCCCCGCAGCTCCCCACCAGCTTCCCACCAGACTTCTATCCTACCTCCCGCCAGCTTTCCCCAAACCTTCTTTTTTTGTTTCTTCATAAATTTTGACTACAGTATTAGTTCATAAATATAAAGTATTCATCTACACATTCTATAAATTTTCGCTTCCAGAGTTGTGATTAAAGTATAAAATTTAAGTCTAATTTGTATAAGGTATTAAAAAAGTAATAACGGAATCTTATATCATATGAATAAATTTCTAAACTTCTTTCTATATTATGCAGTTGTATGGTTTCAGAGAAAGTACTAGCTTTATTTTCATAATATTGAATTTGACAATAATAAAAAAGAAAAACCTATCATATTTTCAAGAGGGTGAAGAGCTTATATTTTTAGAAAACTATAGAACTATAATATATATTCAATTTAATCTGTTTTATACTTTATTAAATTTGGGATCAGCTCCTGTAAAACTAAGTTCTTATAATTTAAGCATAGAATGCATTAAAATTGACAAACGTTATAATTCTATTGAAGTAAATTATCGTTTTTCATTTTAATTATATAATTTAGGATGTCTTTCTAAGTATTCGGCTATTAAGTAACCACAATTCCAAACAGTACTAAAAATATGAAGGCGAGGGTAAATTAAAGTGAAAAAGAAATAAATAGCACAAATGGTTTTTGTTGCAAAAATAAAATAATATTAAAGAATAACGAGACTACAATATCATATTAAATATAAATAGAAAAGGCCTGGTTGCCCTTCCTTTTAAAGAATAGACTGCAACGAACTAAAAACCACCTGTAGTTTTTACTACTAAAAACATGCAAATGGAATAAATTAGCACTGATCACGAAAGCTTCTAAGTTTTATTACAAAAAATCAGGGCAGCTCAAAAAACGTTCCTATATTGCTGGTTGAGTCAAAATTGTACACGGTATATAACATGATGTAAAAAAAAAAGGTGTATTTCAAAGCAGCTATTGTATAAACTAATGACATGCCTGTCATGTTTTTGGCAATAATAAATCAATTGCCATGTGTGAAGTATTCAATATTCCCGTATGCAATGTTAATAAATGGGCTTAGCTAGTCGTTATTTGCTAAATATGGCAAAAAGCGAGGCAAGCTGATGATTCATGATCATATATAAGCCATGACAATGAAATTGGACAGCTAATTAGAATAACATAAGTCGTCATGTTCTTAGTCGTACGATGTTTTTAGTTATAATAAGTGATAATACTCAATCCATGTAGTTGCTGCTTGTTCGATAATGTGTTTGTTTTAAAATAACCTGGTTCATCAAAAATAGTCAGCTTTACTAAAAGATTACGATCTTTCTTAATCTTAGACTAAGATAAAGTATACTATAAGGGGCATATGTACGAAAAGCAATGGTTGTGTAAAAAATTTTGTTTGAATTTTATATTAAAAAGAAATTAATCATGATCGGATGATGTAAGATGAAAAAATTATTCCTTCAAAGAAAACATGATATAAGAAGTCTTAACTCATTATTCCGGCACACAGAAAACACTATTATGATTCATCGGGCTACTAAATACTGGTATTTACTTTTAGTAGAACAAACAAAATCAGCATTTGATGCATTTTATTCATAATGTTTACATCAACATTTTCAATAATAATTAAAAAAAATCATTCTTTTAACGAATACTAATCATGCTGTTTCAATTTTTTTAATAATTATATAGTTATTTTTGATAAATTGTTCTGCAAATACTAATACCTCTTTAAAAAATGAGATTTGTCTAAAGTTAAATTTTTCATTGTTAACATCTTTCAAACTATATATTATAAATTTAATTTACATTAAATATGAGTGATCAAATGATTGAATCAGTTAATCTATACAAAAATAACAGATTACTTTTATGTAACCTATTTCAAGTCTGTAATAAATTTTTTGAATTTTATTTACAAATTTTTACCAGCCATCGTGTAGGAAAATTTTATTCAAAATCTCTAAACATTTTAATTTTCGCGGTCAAAATTTTTGCAACAGTATAAAGTCGCTCTGGCTGATTACTTAACATGATATTACTAGAAATAATTAAAGATTTTTCAATATAATGGTAAAAATTGTATAAAATGGGTCTATAGGGCGCAAAAGCGTAATAAGCATAAATGCAAGAAATTGCCGGAATCAACCCACGAATCTAAATATCTAGATAATTTTATAATAATGCAATTCAGATAGGATGAAAATTCATTTGCTCGTCTGATTATATTTAGACTGTTCGTTATAGCATTTTTAGTTATTCTATAAGTTTTCAAAGGGATCGGTAATTTTTTTAACACAAGTATAAGTGAGTAAGCCCAAAAAAATGATACGAAATTCGTCTCATATAAATGCACTTGGTAATGTATGCCCAGCTGTATTAGATTATTTGTTGTCTAAAATCACCATACAAAACAGATGTGTATGTGTCCGAAGTATGTAGCCCACGCAATCATTTTTAAATGTTCTATCAATTTTTAAATTAAATGTTAAAAAAAAAATAGTTCTCAAAAAAAAAGTTAAGAAATTTATAATAAAAAAAAAACGGGAGTGTCGCGAGCGACTCTCAGAAGATGTGAAAACATACAGAGGACTATGTAATGACTGATAAATTGGCCATAATTTTCACTTTATATGTATAACTTCAAAAAAAGCGGTGTAAAAATATTCGCGTTATAGGCTTGTGGGAGAATCGTAAATAATTATGTGAATGGTAATTTGATGTTTAAGAGTAAAAAAACAATAATCTATGAAATATCGTATTTATTCAGGAATAT
>JAPYYV010019608.1:0-13450 GCA_030522625.1 Copidosoma aretas
AAATTTATGAAATGCACCGTTCCAATGAACACAGAACCCCGAGTAACTATAAAACAAGAACCAAAAGAACATGAACCAACTGAACCTTATGTCGAAATTAGGAATAAACCTAACACACCTAAATCAATTAGAACCCAATTAAAATAAAATTAGGAATCAGAACTTACTATATGTAATCTTTGCACGACCCTCTCCGAATACCTTTAAATAACCTAGTTTATTAATAATCTAACTTTCACTCATAAACCTGCATATGCAACTTGAAATTATAATAGCATGATCTCACATATCGACCACGCACACACTTATACATTAAACACATGAAGTCATATATCCATTACACTTACAGAATGAAAAATGAAAACGACCATCATTTGGACCAATCAGGAACCAAAAATCCTTGAAGTGATGACCAGTGGACGCCGTCTTAATTTATTACTGCAAGGAAATTACAGTTAACTAATGATGACAAGAATTTTGCAGTTCTACGGTAGTGTTCCATCTCTAGAGGAGGAGCCTTGTGCTATTGGATATTCGAGTTATGAAGCCATATTCAATTCATCACAAGAGGCCAAAAAAGCAGCAAAACAACTAAAAACGGCACGAACATTACAAGCCTTAATTGACATCGAAACCCAGGTGCCTGTTAAAGATATCAAATTAATAATTGAAAATACTCATAAGGGAGAAAAAATTCCAGCATCAAAATCTGTAGAAGTAAATCATAATGAGACTACAATAAGTGTACTTATTTCAAAACCCTACAACGTTAATTATATCATAGAATTCTTTACACATACATATCCCATTCAAGATGCACTTCGCTACTTATTGTAACGAAGAATTAACCACTAGAGCCTTTGACGGGCTTAAAGACTACGGAATCAGGTATTTAAATGAAGATAACCGGACCAACATAGAAACTTTGGTCCATAAAGAATGCGAGAATACTATATATCGAAACGACCTCGATGTACACAGTCTTCTGTGTAAAATACAAATAAAATTGAAGAAACTCGGCCCAATATGTCAAAGTGATGTCAGCCTAGTAAAATTTGACCGACACCAAAAGATATGTACGACAACCACGACAGAATTATTGACAATCGAAAAAAGATTAAATAATTTGATTGTCTGGCCAAAAATGTAAAAAATAAGAAATAAAAAAAAAAAAAAAGCAGGGGAGGCGTTGAACACGTTGAACAATAAAATAATACTATCTACGCAGTTAATACCTTGTCAATCATAAATACAAATGGACCAATGGCAAATGTTGTACAAATTAACCATACATGTCTTCTTATACTAATACATATACATATTTATAGTTTTACATAGTAACATTATACATGACATGATTCCTTTCCCCCTTTTCCTCTTACAACTCAAAATGCACCAAATCAATGTTGTATTGTAGTGTTCAAAATATAATATATTATTATGTACACATTTACATTATTACCATATAGTATGTATGAATAATCCTTAAAAAAAAAAAAAAAAAAAATGATTAATACTACGTATTATATTAAATGATTAATACTACGTATTATATTCTTATAACATTATGTATTATATTATATTGCAAAAACTACTACTATTGCGCCTAAAATATGTTTACTATATCTTTTGATTCTATTCTATATATTCGCCGAGAATGGCAAGGGTTTTAAGAAGGGGAGACTGTTAAGTGGCAACTTTGATTGCCTAATTAAATGATAAAATGTTATAATATTGATTAGGAAATAATACAATGTTCAAGGCAAAGATTAAAGAAAAAATATTATATTTATAGTTTTACTAGGAAATCAAAGACGTCCCTGAACAATGCTGACTTGGTACTTCGTGACTCGAGGTGATTAGAATTAAGTGTCGAAGTACAACCGAAGCAAGAACGAAGTCCAAAACATCTGGTCAGCACGTATTACTCTTGGAAGAAATGAAACTCTTCGCTTACCCTAGTTGCGAAACCAAATCATCCTTTAGGGCCTTTTCTTATATATTGCCTTTGCACGACGTTTTGGTTTAGTAGCCTTCCACCGCTCGTCGAGTGTGGTGCTTGTAATAATTTATTGTGGTTTTAATTCTTTTAAGGCTTGTACTATCAAATCAAAAGTTAATTTTTGTACCACTTAATAAAAATATATGTCTATACTAAGGTAACGGTGCAGAGTGCCCGAGTAAACTAATTAGAATTCCACCATATCATTACGAACATATCCAAATAAAAACATATAAAAACAAGGTACAATAGATTTCATAAACCATTATTCTTTGTATCTCTCTCTCAATAAATGAACAAAAGTAGTTTGACGACTGCTAGCCCTGCGGCCTGTAAATGAGCAAGAGACCCAGTCCACAACCTTTCAACCTCCTGTTGGAAGTAGAATAAATTCAAACAATTGTTTTAACAATAGTCAAACAGTTCGTTATTTAGAAGAATTGATAAATTAAAGGACTATCAAAGATCAAGTAAATTTTTGTAAAAAGCATAGCTATACAGCCATTAAAGATTAAAATATATAAAATATCAGAAGACAATAAAATATGTTATAAATTTTGGTAATCTGTTAAGGAGCTTGGTCAATCTTAGCTTACAAAAAGGTTTTATAGTTCTTTTGCGATTATCAACAAAGAGAAGACTGATAGTAATCGAAAATAAGTACTCAGTCTGTATATACACTCTTCCTTATCATGATTTTTTTTCAAACTTGACAGCTAAAAATTACGTCCTAGCTTTACAATTTTGAAAACAATCTTAGCAGGTATTTAGATGATTGGCAATTAGAATTTACCTTAGAATTCCAATTTTAGGGTTGCTTTGACTGTTTCTACCATAACGAGATTTTTATGTGATTAGTTGCAAATGAAAAATATAAATATATTTGATTTCAAACAAATACTATGTATATCGCAGGAATGTATTATGAGAATTATCAATCTTTTTTTCAATTTTAAAGGATTCAAATTTTTCTACGTATCAAAGAATGTGGCACTTCATGGAAACTGCCAAGTCTCCTAATGAAGTATTTACTAAAAGCAATGTCGAGGGAGTTGAACGAGTTGTAAAAGAGAAAGGCCATTATGCATTTTTAATGGAGTCCACTTCCATTGAGTATGTTATTGAACGGAACTGTGAACTCACGCAAATCGGTGGATTATTGGACTCTAAAGGATATGGCATAGCGATGCCACCAAGTACGTATATCACTCATTTTTATGAGTTACATCTAGTGTGCACAGACAAAATTATAAGTTATATGATTAAGTACAGGAGTACAAACTGTTATATGCAGTGGTATAAGTGATTTTTTGGCACTCATATAATAACCAACCTTAAACTATTCTTATTGTGTTAAATATAGATGTACCTTTCCCTTATTTTACATTTAAAAAAAAAGATCATTCAAATATTTACTTTGGATTAACTTATCTCTCTGTCCCTCAACAAACTGATCTAGTCTTTTTTTAATAGATTCTTATACAAGTTACCTACAAGTCACTTGCTTAAAAATATCGTAAAAAGTCACTTCAATAGAAAAATCAAGCTTGTGTGAAGATACGGTTAATCATAAATAAAAGAGTATAACTATAGTCGCACAATCGGTTTTTAAATTTCGATATTTAAAATAATAGAGGTTATGAAAATGTACGAGCCAAGATCTACAAGGCATATTCTAAATATTTCTCTTGTTCTCTAGGATCTCTGGCACAATAAAAAAACTATGTGATTCTCCAAAACTTTTAGCGTTTTTAGAAATTAAAATTGCATCTAATTTCTAAGTTTTCTCTACATTTTTCGTGAAAAAACAAAATGTATGTAAAAACATTTGTTGGGACCACGTGAGTTTGATAGAACATGTGCGATCATGCTGCTTGTCCTCGAACTTTTTGTCTCTTTTACTTTTTCAGTTGATGCTAAAAAAAACCAGAATGAATTTTTTTTTCTTAAGTGCTTGTTGTAACCCTTGTCACCAATTAAATGACTTAAAAATTAGGCCATCTTACGCTCTACACGCTGGTATGTCTATTTAAGTCATATTTTTTCTGTTAACAGGACGTAGGCGAGATAAAATTTTATCCACGTGTCTAGTATTGACCTACTATTTAAAAAACATTTTAACGCTTTTTTTCATAATATACAGCCCAAATAACGTACATCATCAAAAAGGCCACGATATGCCGCAAAATGTGAATTTAGAAGTTTACTCGCTCGTCTATAAAGTTTCACAATATAAGACTTTAAATATATCATTATAGTATATTTGTATAATTACAACAACTTCCTTGCAGTTTGAAGTCGTTAATTTACCTGGATATTGCTATCTTCGCAAGACCTATCGTCACACTTTTAATATTGTATAGCCCTGTCAGCACGAGTATAGTATTAGTCTCAAAACATAGATCTATTTTTCCAGCGGCTATAGCCTAGAATAAAAAAAATTCTGATCATTTATTAATACTATACACGGAAGGTTAAGCCCTTGAATGCATTGATACCTTGATTTAAAAAGTGCTACTTTTAACCTTTTATATCAGTCACAAGGTGATTCCAGTTCTATTGCTCACATGATACTAGTTTAAATGCAACATGTCTAATACATTGGTAGGAAAGAGCAGTAATATTAATCAAATTTTTATGCAAATTATTAAAGCCACTTAAATACTCTATTTTATATTATTTTATTTTACTTTATTTTTCCTATATATTTTTTTATTTAGCTTTCGGTCGATATTTCACGATAGTCCCATCTTAAACGTTTAACACTTGTATAAGAATAATTTTTTTTCGCTCTAGAATTGAGTAATTATAGAATTTTTGAAAGTAGGTATCGAATTACATACAAGGGTGGTCCAATAAGTAATCGGCCTACAAGCGAAAAACGAAAATTTTCGAAAAGTAGCGATTTGTGTATCCACATAGTCTCCTTTTTGTTCGATTCACGTGACCCAGCGATTCTCCTGTGTCTAAAAAATACGTATTTTGAATGATAGGGTGTATTGGGCAGCAGTTCATAGCCGTATTTGACCAATTTGGCCGTGGCGTCGGTACGGCGGAGGTGTGAGCCGGTGCGTTCTCGTGCCGGAAGACCACTCTTCTTTTCGCTAAAGTGTACCGCTTGCTCAGCGATTCGATGTTAAAACAGCTAAATAATTTGGCATATTAAGGTCCCGTGATCATTTTGCCTTTCTTTAGGTAGACTATGTAGATCACACCTTGTGAATCTTAGAAAACGGCGTCCATCACTTTTTCGGCCGATAGGACAGTCTTTGCCTCTGTCGGAGCACATTTTCTGGGTAAAGTTTACTGTTTTGACTGTTCCTTGATCTTAAGTGTGTACTATTAGATGTATGTTTCATGAACGGTCACAAAACGACGCAGGAATTCCTTTAGATTGCGCTTGAACAGCGTCAAACACTGCCTTAAAGTGGTTCCATGGCTGTGCTTGATGTCCGGAGTGAGCAACCATCGCGCTGACAGCTTTCTTATGCCCAATTTTTTATGCAGGATATGACCCGAACGATATTTTTAGATGCAAACTATCGCAGCTATCTCGCGTACCCTCCATTAATGGTCTGCCAATACAAATTTTTTATACCATCTGATGGATGTCAGTCATAATTTCTTACAAATAAAAATGGATGCCTCTTTTATAATTTTTGCGGAAAATATAATATCAAAATATTGCTCTAACAAGTAACTATTGATCAAAGAATCTCTTATATTTTTTTTCTGTCTAGTAAGTATATTTTGGTTTACAACTTTTTTTAAGCTAGGTATATCGGATTTATTATAATGAATAATGGTTATAAAGGAGATGCTTTACAATTTGTTTGATGCACTAAAGTCTTCTATACATACATTTACCTATTGGCTTAGTTCCATAAAAGGCACACTTCTATATCACAAATATCTAAGAACACATGATTTTATCACCGTACAAACATACTACTCGTATTTGTTTGAGTTTTGGTCCTAACTTAAAGCTCTCACTCCGTAGGATAATCTGAATATCATGTCGATACTACTTACTCAGAGTCAATTCGTTTAACTGATATCAACATAATAAGGATAATTATTTACAGTTTAAAAATGTGATCTTTCTCTCCTCTGAATACACGTATCTGGAGAATTATCCCTTTTCCAAACCTTCTTTTGAAGATCCGTGCAAAATACTCGAATTATTGTCGATTGTTATAAGAGTGTACTCCCAGAACGACTTTTTTTGTAGACAAGTTTTAAGAGTTAGGCAAAGGTTGATGCTTTTCCAATACATATTGTAGAACTTTAACTTTTTTTTGTATATTCTTCAAATTTTATAGAATAAAATAATATCTATTCATAACCTAGAGGTTAAAAATGTTATCCATCTTTTAGTTCAAATAGAGCCATTTCCTGTGAGATACTGTAGCCCGAGAATTCAAAACTCCTCGCTGTAAACACACGCTAAAGAAAAAAAAACTGATGGTAACCTTTACATGCAGCTTCGAGAACGCATACTTGCTAGATATAATTCTATAACAGATTTTTTTCCCATCAAAAGAATAGATCTGTCGTAATCAACAACATCTATATAACTAAATTGTCTATGCAGGGATATAACTCTTGCCGAAATATACTACGTATGAGTTACTATCCTGTCGTAAAAATTTTTACAAATACATGATGGGAAAAGATAGTAAAAGATAGTGCCCTTTTAAAGAATGTCAATGTGTCAACATATTTAACTCCTTTTACTTTAGCGATGTAAGATACTCAGACAATTTGACTATCAAGCTCAAACGAGCAAATTTGTTTATTTATAGACATTTATGAGTCGATAAAAATAATACAGCGAGCGGACGAGCGAAATTTCCAGTTCTACCTAATAAATGCAGTCTGAGTCTGTGAATCTCTCCCAGGTAAAATATACTATAAAGCTTCTACAGTGCTCGATTTCTATCGACAGCAGTATGTGTAAGTCTGTGGACACTCTCTATTTATGCACTTACTGTTCATCTATATGATACAAATTTTAGCCAAAAAAAAGAAAGCAAAATATGCTGTAAAATAAATCAAAATTGGAATAAATATTCGTACCTTCTATTCCTTTCGTGCTAAAAGAACTTTTGTCATCCGATAAATTTTAAGTTTAACAGTAACAATTTATTTTCTTGGTATCTTTATACCATGATTTGATGACAAGTTTCAATAGCTTACTTTTTCCGTCCTCTTATTTTCCATTTTATAAAGTAAAAGAAATACAGGCATCCATGATCAGTGGTTTTTTCGAGGTCAATCGATTGTGTGTGTGATATTATAATCATTATTTAAGTGATGCGTGTATGGTATATATGAATAAGTAAATAGGGGACGTTTTATCAACTTATTACATAAATAAGCTAATTTACGTATTGGAAATTACAATTACCGTACGTACTAATTATTTGTACGTAGACTTACTCTACCCGTTTCATTGTAAATGTAGCCTTGTCACTGATCAAACGATAGTACTATGCCGGTATAGAAAAAGGAGGCCATAAGACCTTCTGAAGGATACGACAGAAGGATACAATAAAATGAGCAGGTTATGTACAGAATTTATGTACAATGGCCTTGTAAGCGAAGAAATGTTTAACAATATTTTGTATGCTTCTATCATAATTGCAAGGAATATAGGTTATGTCATGGACTTCTACAACTACGAATATAAAAATTACTTATAATCTACCTGCTTACGACTGAATGGTAAAAAGAAAGTTTTATCACTACCCAGAGGAGTCGATGCCTGGACTTGTGGTAACTGATGACTCTGCTGAAATGTAAAAAAATGCCGTAGGTTAATAATGAACAAGAGATGAATTTTGAACTTCAATGTTTATCTTTTCATAGTGTTTATTAATATCGCTGAATATGAATTTAGATTGACTTAGTAGAGAAGTGTAAAATCTCGGAAGTAAACTCATATGAACAGCAGCAGAAGCACCAAGAGCAGGAGTCCCTTCAGTAATAGGAGCAGAAGTAAGGAAATCGGCGACAGCAGTTGAAGCAGTAGCAGCAGCAAGCCTTTTGTCATGGCCTTAACTAAAGGCTAAGCCTCCAATCATCATAAATTGTTGCATAAATAAAGCGTTGCGGACATACGGCATTTGTTGAAAAATCAGGTCACAGAAAATTCATGATTAATATTGTAAAATCTTTGGTGATAGATATTACCAACGTTAGTCTATCAATGGGTGGGTTACACTGAGAGATGTTTTAGATTTCTTAAATAAAAATAAGTTTTAAAAGATTATTTTTCTAATTAATTAGATATTAAAGTGAATTAGAGAGAGAAAGTGAGCAATGACACGAGCTGCTAAATTTATGCAAGCTCATTGAATTCACGTGTACAATGTAGCAAGGTTTAAACACTTTGATTTTTTAAAACTTTAAAAGCTTTTTTAGCATAGTAACATAGGTATTTGTATATTATAAATTCATTGCAGATTTTGCGGTGCGCGTTTAAAATACTTGCAATAAACTCGATTATTTAGCCATAGGGCAACACAAATAAAGAAAATATTTTATAAATATTTCAGAAGAGTGCACAAAATGATCTTCTGCAATATGCATTATCACCTAGCACGACAAATAAGTATAACAACGCATGTGTTCGCTATGTACATGACATGTAGCTCTCTACGTCGTCGTAAAATCTTGCAGCCCGGCTCCCCAAGTTCGTTGACAGCTTATAAAGCTTACACTGAATGTCAAATAATAGGGTTAAATAAAAGAGTATTTACAGGTAAATTTTAGAAATAACGTTAATGATTTAACTAAGAAGCCTAATGACTGTTTAAAAAGTTGTAATTATTCTTTTAATCGCAGACGAATCACGTTCAAACTGCGTAATGTGCATATTCGTAAGTTAGAACAGTAACTAACACCACCGACAGCAAATGTTTATAGTAATACTAGCCTTGTCAACATGAGTTGTGATTTTTAACTGCTTCGTCCATAATATTCAACTAACAACAAATTTTTGAGATTAAAAACATTTAAATTTGAAATATAAGGTTCTGATTTTACTCACAAATCAATGCATTTACAACTGATGGGGGAGGGGGGGGGGGGGGGGGTTCTCCAAATTTTTTAACCATGGGCACCTCGGAAGATTTTACCATCCTCTCCGAATTCAGTCAAAAAAGTTGAAAAGCTTATTTTTGATTGTAAAGTCTGCGAAAAAAATGATGGAGTCTCGTTTTCGTGGTTTACATTAATTTAAATTTTTACTGATAAAAAGAAAACCCCTATAGTTTTTTTTTGGACATAGTATTATTTGCATGTCTATCGGTATCACAAAATCCATACATAATTAGATTACTCACCTAGAAAATTGTTTATCTTACTGAAATATTTATGTTTGCCAAAACATTCAGTAAGGGATAATTCTTGCATTAATTCCAAACTGATAAAACAAATTATAAAGGTCCTCATTAGAATTTTTGATTTGATCTGCCAGGTTCGATAAACACCCGTTATGGTGTGGCACGGTAAAGTAGCTTCAGAAGCAGACATTCTGTGTTTTAAGCTTTTTTTGGCATAATTATTTATCGCTTATGAAAATTAATGATTACCTACAGCTCTAATAAGCAAATTTCTTCATGGTTTTAAAGACTTTACTGCTGTTAGCTGTGCATCGCAAGATCAACCCATAAAATATGTTTTGTTAAGAAAAACGTCAAAAAAATCACGGCTTACCAGCAATAACACGGAGAGAATCATGTTCTTATGATATCTGTTTAAAAGACGTATATGCCACTGGGTGGTATTGCAAAACTAATATTGCATAAACTAATTTAGAATTGCAGAAATTCATTGATATTTTAAAAAAGGATTGTAAGTTATCGTTAGTTGACACTTAAAACAACAGAAATCTGAAAATCACAAGACTGACAAAAAAACCAAAAATTTTTACAAAATGCTAAAAGTTTAGTAAAACTTCATTACTGTATAAATATTCTAAAAGTATTCAACTATTGCAAGCTTGTTTTATATCAATGTATTTTGAAAATGGCACGGGCCAAATCTATAATCTTTTAGGAGATAAATCGTAGTAACATTTTTTATATTGTACTTGTTTTTTGAAGCAATCGTGAATATATTTTTGTAGCTATTAACAAAAATGGGCAGTTTTAAATGACTGACTCCTTAGACGCCGTGTTAAAATATGGGAATTAAAAATACAATATTTTAACACATCTAAAGAAAACTTAAATCTTTTATGTGTGGTTATGTCGAGAACTTATATTCCAAGTTTCATGATTTTTCTAAAAATATTCTTGGCATGAACTACCGGAAGCATGTGAAATTTTAAACAGATAAGCGTCTTAGAGCCACGAGGTAATAAATGATTTCTTTAAGGTAGAGACGATTCATTTAAATAAAATAGCTTGAAATTTTTGCTGCAGTGCTACACTACATATTGATTTTTTAAGAAGTTCCTTAACAAAATCGTTCAAATCAACATTCGAAACTCAAACAATAGAAACAGACGCCCGGACCCAAGTTTTGCAGAAAGAATTAGGAAGTCAGTTTGCTACCTAATAAGTATCCTTAAGTGGTTTGTATCAATAATAAATTGTTCTATACTGCTCAATTTGTTTTTAAATAGTTATTATGTCGTGATTTGTGCAGAGGAATAGTATATTTACTTGCAAGTAGGAGAAACGGAACTTCCACACGAACGTGATACGACGCCTCGAGGCGAAGCCGAGAGGGCGTCACAGTTACGTTCGTGAGGACGTTCCGTTTCCTCTCCATGTGAGAAATAGTGTTGTTTTCCATCCATTGGGTGAAAGTTCCGCTTTTCCATTAAGGTGTCGGTGAAAGTACTTCTTTTTGAAGCCTAACCTAACCGTGGAACTGCAAACTTCCGTCCAAGAAGTGGAAAAATCAAGTCTTTTTCGTAGTCTTTTCCTCCTGGATTTACTGTAAAGTGCCTGCGTATTAAAATGCTGGCATGCCAGAGACCTACAAAATAGGTCATGAGTGACAATCTAATTATGATTTTGCTCGCAAAATAAGGAAAGTTTTATTTGCAGTAAATCAATTATTGTACTAGATTAGCGATAAAATGTGCTGCAAAAGATACGCTCAATTAAGACCTAAATATGATCAACAATATTTGTCCCACGGCAACCAGCCGTTTTTAATTAAAAGGTGGGGTTCTTCTCAAAGTTAAGAAAAAAATTTCCTATGACCCTAATAAGCTGAGACAATTATTTTTTTTATTTTCAATTCTTACAGCTTTTTAAATTAACATGGGCAGCTGGTACTTAGGCATGCAACTCTTTAAAAACTATATTACATGTGAAAAAAATGGATAATCTGTAACTGGCTTATTTTATCGGAATACCATTGCAGAACTGCGACTAGCTTGCATAGTCGGTTGTAGCAAAGGGTGATAGGAAAACCTCCGGCTTAGCAGCTGCTTGTGCATGGCTCGCGCGAAATTTGATCTACCGCGTATAATATCACTAGCGGTACAAAAATCTTCAATATTTTGAATTTTACAGGTCATAGAGAGACGTTTTTTTTAACTGGGATAGCTTAAGTATATTTTACTGTCTTTGCACTTTATTAAACGTTTTAAGAGTATCTTTAGCCAATTTAAGGCATTTATGATTAGTATTTTTTTTATTTTTTTCTTAAACGAAGTTCATAATTTCACGATTCAATTGCAAGTTATTCGGCTGCAAGGCAAGTAGATCAGTGTGAAAGAGAGAGAAAGTGCACGTAAGCCGGGGGGGGGGGGGGGGGGGGGGGATGGGCGAAGGCAGGGCGTGGGGGCAGTGCGAGACTTATGAATTCCGGGAGTACTGCAGCTGGCACTGCTAGCTGCAGCAGTATATGTAATTGTGTATGTATGTGTATAAAGTATTCATGTCCATACAGTATAATACACACATACAAATCGTGTGTACTGCATCGCTACTCTATCATCATAGCATACGCACCTATCCTGCTATTCTTTCATCATGGTTGCTGCTTACTGACTCTAATATCTTGCACTCTTTCCTTCTCAGAATTTCTATCTCCTTACCCGGGATGGTTAGAGCTGTTTATTCGTTTTCAGGATAATGCAAGGAAACATCACCTATTTATTCATTGTACGTGTACACATAGAAAAAACAACATATTATACAAATTCAAGAAGAGAAATCACCGTATCTTGAAGGTAAAGCATAAAAAGACAAAAAAAATCGCCTTCTTCTAAAGAAACAATATTATTGAGTTACGAAAAAAAAGTATATCTGATCGACACGGTATGAGTATGGACGTACTTTAATTATTTTGAGCTAGGATGTGTTAACATTACCTCGAAAAATTACAGCATACGCTGTATCTTTAAAATAAAATAAGATGGAACAAGAACAAAAATTTTTAGGGGCTTAAGAAAAAAAATTTAAGACCCGCAAATGGAGATATTTTGTGTGCCACTCCAACATAAGCTTCATTATTCAGATTTTTAATAATCTTGATAAATAACGGGTAAAACAATTCAAGAAATATTTTAGCTAGTACACAACGATTACGTCAACTTGCACAAATCATAAAATATTTTTGGGGAACGTAAACTTAAGAACATAAACCAAATTATTTTACAAGGAAAGCTAGAAAGGTCAAAAATTACAATTTTGTCAAGTTTCTACAAGGGATTATATATTGAATCCAAAAAGTAGGCCTGAGACGAATAATTTCATTTGTAATGATAAAAATATTCCTAAATACAATTCAGTATGCAAATTGTCTGATAAAACATTTGTCTTCTTGTATTACACTAGTAGTCTTACATCTTTAATCGTATACAGCTTTTTTTGTATAATCATTACTTATTGTTACGATGACTGGTGATATACTGTGTAGTTCTTTCGCTGTGTGCGATTTGCAATAAATGTTTATTTATTTATTTTACCAATGCTTTATATTTGGTAATTAAATTATTATTCTATGTTTCATTTCCCTAAACGTACCGCAGGAACTTCGTTCTTCCTGGGGGCCACACGACCTGTTGAATTTTTTTTTTCTTCCTTCACGAATGGTTTGTATTAATCCTTATGCACTTATTACATGTGGCGCTGCGAGTGAGAGAAATTGTCCCTCACTGAGATCGCCAAGATACACGTAGTCTTATGGGAACACTTTTTATTTTATTAAAGAAAAGTTATTTGAAGCAAATGGACCAACCAAATTATTGATTTAAGTGTATATTATGCTGGTGTACAACAATAAAATTTTCTTCAGGGCTGTCAGGTGTCCTATGAGATTAGAAAGAATAAAAACATGTATTGTAACTGGGTTAATACAGCGAAAAAAAGCACAGAGTGTATTTGTAAATAACACCCGAGGGTTCTAATCATGTCTGGTGAGTTAAGTTAATACTTGGTGTGATTAAAAAGTACATTTCGTGCTTTTTTTCGCTGT
>JAPYYV010019609.1:0-21111 GCA_030522625.1 Copidosoma aretas
AAAGTAAATACATTTGGATTCGACGAATATAAGGTAAATGTCCCAGTAGTTGGCCACCGTAGTAAGTCTATACAAAGAATTCTCGTTTACAACTAAAAAAAAACGTTTTTTCAATAATTTTCTATCGCTTTTTGTTTTCTGTGGATCCATTCACCTAATGACATTAATATGAACCCATTTTACCAATTTAATAAATAATTAACACGTATTATGTTCGCAGGTCGAATGTCCCAGTACTGGGCCAAGCAAAATGAAATCTGTCCCGGTGGCCAGAATTTTAGTCTCAGTTCTCCATTAGCGTTAAAATAAATTTTAGGAGATCGCCGTTTTTAAATAATAACTTAACGAGCGTTGTTGTAAGTTCTGAAGTGTAAAAATTAAAAAACATCTAGTGATGTTTAAAAAAGTTAAAGCTAGACAAAATACAAAAGAAAGTTGTCAATGATTAAAAAATGCGTTATCTGAAATTTTTTCTTGTTTAATATTTTTAACAATATTATTTATTTGCTTTTGCAATTCTTTGATTTGTTTATCAATTTCGTCCATTGCGTTGAGGCCATTCTGGCTATAAGTTAGCATAGCCTTTTTTTGTGTTTGTTTTGCCATTACTTATATGTAAACAAAACAAATTATTGATCAAAATTTTGTTTTTTTGAGCAAAAAAGGCATTGATACAGTAAGAAATAATATAAGAAAATTTGTATTGAATACTTACCGTAACAAGAATTTCGAATAGAACCAATCGAATGTTTTAATCAGTTAATTATTTAATACGTAGGGAACGAGCGACAGCAGTGTCACGCACAGCTCAAAGGCCAACTACTGGGACAAAGGGTTATGTTTACGCGAGACCCAGAGTACTTGGCCAGGTGGCCAGCTGCCGGTCGAGCGACAAATTCATGTACCATTGATTGGCCACGCAAATTTGAACATAAAAAGAATTAATTATCTTTTGTTGGGTATCACACGTCATTAAGTAAGCAATAAGCTTTTTAAAAATACATATTTTAATAACAATATAATCATACAAAATTAATTAAACCTTAACAAACACAATGAATTTCTTGAGCAATTAGCGAAGAGACGTAATGCATAGTGTAGTGCGAGTACGTGCCCTCGTTTCGAAATGTTTTATAACAATTATTATTGAAATATCTCTAAGATTACTTTTTACGGTGGTCCCCATTCGAACACCGAACTCGAATCTATTACAAAATAAATATGTATACTTTAAATGCGTATATCTACTTTCGTAGAAGTTCTTCACGATGTAAAAAGATAAGTGTACATCAAAATGTAATTCAACATTGATTAGGAGATAATGGCCCGGGCCCCAATTCGACACTGATTGAAAAGCGCGATAATAGCCCGGGCCCCAGTTCGACACTAATAAAAAAATGAGATAACAGCCGGGCCCTATAACTCGACCATTTTTTTTTCAGCCCCAATTCGAGATTTCTCCAAAAACTTAGGATTTCGAAACGTCGTTTGTCGGAATTTTTCAAAAACATTGTGTCTCAAGTTTTTTCAGAAAAGGGCATAATTTGAAAAATTTTCAAAAACATTAAATTTTATTTTAAAAACATCACATGTCAGAAACTTCTTTCCGAATTGTATATCTAACTATTTAACACGACGTTTATAAAATGAAATTTTAATTCGAGATTTATCCAAAATTTTAAATTGTGATCCTTTTACTTAAAATTTTTTGGATACGACGTTCCTCTACTCAACGAACGATAAAATGTTTAATGAAAATATCGCGTGATTGAAGATAAACCTCTTGTACTTGTTAGCGTGAGAAATGGAAAGCAAAAATTGAATGAAAACGTTTGTCGAAGAATTACCAAGGATACAAGCCGGATGTTCTATTAAGAAAAAAAAAAGAGCAGACTCACACTAAATAGTTGAACGAGTGTACTGGACGTTATTCTTTTTATTGAAACCCTCAAAAAGAGCGGTAACCAACTCATCGAGGAACAAGCAGATTTTCCGCAGTCAGGAAAATATTACTGATTTATTCATCCGTTTAGCGCGCGACTCGATCGAAACGCGAATCAGGGTCCCCGGATTACGAGTCAGCCTTCGCAACATCAACCGTGGACAGGTATCAATAAATCGAATCATCCACCGTCATATTGGACACAATACTCGTGAGTTTTTCTTTCATACGTACATAAAATGATTTTACGCCAAGTCGGTATACGCGGCCTCGAGGGCGGAACCACCATCACTGATTTCAATCACCCGCTCGGGCTTTCGTCACCCAGTATTTAACGGACTTACATCCACCGACAGCCTAATGCACTCGGGCCAGTTTCTTTGTCGCTCCACCCACCGCGACCCCACAATGCGATTCGCGTTAGCCGAAGAAGCGGCGAACTCAAACCCCCCCCAGCGCTTGTACGTGCACATAATGTACCATTGTAATCAAGCGAGGGTGTTTTGTTAACATAAGTTTGCCGCGGGAGCCGAGAGCTCCCCCTCTCTCTCTCTCGGCTTGTTCGTTAAGTCGGCCAAAGTGGCTTTAGTCAAGTCAACTCGACTGGCCTTTTGCTCGTTCGCGCGCGCACTGTGGCAGCGCGGCTCTGTTTGGACATCTTGTTGCCGCGGTTATTGAATGTTTGTCTTGATTCTGTACCGGCACGCGGTTACGATCGGGAAGAAGTGCAATATTTTGTCGAGGTGTAATAAGGGTGTTTCGTAGATGCTGGGTTTAATTCCGCTAATCGATGTATTACATATTTAAAAAACGCAACAACCTTACTCTAATTTTTCGATACATTGCGAAACAACGAGTAAAACCCGGAGGCTCTATTCCAAGTTGGGGATACATCAAAAGCATTACACATTGTGACATCAACCTAACCTATTTTAATGTAGTCTGATGCAAATGACGTTTTTAGACCATACAAATGTCCTGCATATCGTATAACCACTGCAGTATACTTGAAGAAGTACACTAAGAGCACCTATCTGTCAATACATGTGAAAATACAACGAGTTTGGTGCCAGCTGTTTCGAATACCACTATAGGTTGTGTCGGCTATTCTACGTCATTAATGGTACGTTGACGGATCGTTCTGACGGTTGTACGATGACGATGGTCTGTCGTCAATTGAAAAATCAGTACTTTTGGGGACCCTTGCCAGAAAAATATCCTTTAATGTAATTGGTACAGGTAAAAAAAACTCCCGCACAGTAGAATACGCCGAGACATCCTTGAGAGTCGCGACGATAATATCCGAGCGCTCGTAAATCTCGCGGCGATCCGAATTTTCATCGCCAACCCTTTCGCTGCTCATCCGGTACATTGTTTTTTAATGCGCGCTCACGCACCTTTACTCCACCCCCACCCCCTCCCTCCACCCCCGCTTTTTCCATCTTTCTCCAATAAACAGCCTTGATTTAATGCTCGCCATCCTTCGAGGCATGAATAATTCACAGTGTCATAATTCATAAACGACTGGAGATCGGATAGCGTCGGGGAAGGAGCCGGCCGATGTTTCTTATCTGGGCGGATGTATCCAAATGAAAAAGTGGAATCGCATTTGTCGGGAATTCCCGCGCCTGACATTCGTACGAATTGGGGTATGAATAATTCGTCGTGATTAATGGGGAGGCCTGCATTTTCAAAAGTCATTAACAATCGTGATAATAGTAGCAGTAGCATGAAAAGGGGGAGGAAACGTTTCCGATTGCGAGGGACCAAATGAGACGGCAAATTCGATGATGCGGACACGAAAGGCCCCGGTAACGTCATCGACGTATCGATCGACTCGTTAATCAGCCAGGACGAGGAGGGGGGGGGGGAGAAAAAAAAGGACTCCCAGGCAAACGCTCGAAAAGTCCCGAGCGAAGACGAGTCGGGAGAGTGGTCCGTCATTAGCGTGCAAGTCGAACGTCGAAGGAGTAGCCGGCGGCAATCGCCCCAAAATCCGATGTAATGAGGCATGCGAACCTCCCCCCCCCCCCTACCGGTTAATCGCGAGGGGTGGCCTTCTGCGTCTCGTCCCGGCTCCGGTTCGAGCCAACAGGACAAGCAGACTTGGTCTGCTCGGGCTTCGACTCAATGGCTGCGCTATATTTGCCGTAATTTTGCGAGAGCTGGTTGGAAGGGGTTTTTTGCCGTAACCGGAACGAATGCGTGATTGCGGGGAATTGTAGTTGATGAAGTCGTCGGGGACGGATGAATTTTCTTGTTCGAGCTTTCGGGATGGTTTGGATTGGAAATATTGGTTGTATAGAGAGTTGCCCCGGATAATATTTTCTCTACGCTTTCAGTCAACTCTTACTGGGATGGATCTTTAACCTGCTTTTAACTTGGCTAAAATTATTTATTCTGACACAAAAATATTCAACATGGACCAATGCAATATACTGCGATAAAAATTACTTCTGATCAATTTTTTTACTTGTTGTACGCTTGAAAATTTGAAACCCTAGTATTCAAAAATAGATAAGGCGATAACTCATCGTCTGACCTAACTTGTGTTTTTCTACTTGATTGAGCAGACTGCTGACTCTACTTTGATTACAAGCCCGAGTACATCGTTAAAAACAACAAATATAGAATGATAATTATGAATTAAGATACGCTTTTGAACAACGAAGTAGAAAATAATTGTAACATCCAACGCATGTTTGATGAAAGAGAGAATCGATAATAGTGAATGGTGTACGCTCTTGTTGTTGCGGTCAAGGCGAACTTGCCGAACGCGGGGATCATTATTTATTTGTTCAGGAATTTACGGAGGAAAATTGACTTGGTAGAAATAAACTTATCAAGTTTTAGCGGGTGAAAGATTATTAGCGTTTATTCAATAGCGTATAAAAAGTTTTAGCGGTTAGCGGAACTCTGCTTGGAGCACAATAGGTGTTGGCTCACCGCAGGTTGAGACAGATAATTTTGGATTATACGGCAAGGTTACAGTTATAATAAATCCAAGAAATCTTACAACCTAATTTGGCGAGTTATACAAAAATAAATAGAAATATAAATTGTACATTAAAAGTTCACGATTGGCGTGAACACTTGTATTTAATTGAATAGTTTTCAGACACCCTTTATTATCTGTCGCACATTAAAAAAATTATTTTCTCTGTATAGGTCGTTAGACAAATTGTCTCTTAACGATTTTTTAAAATATTTTTTATCAAGTAATTTATTAGTTTCGACTCGTTGAGTTTTAGAACGATAATGCTTAATATTGATTCAGAGACGCTCGCAGCTGAGTTATCAGCGCAGTAAATGAAAAAAACATATCTGGTGCGATGATAAGATATTCTATTATGCTACTAGGACGAAAAGCGCTGGTAAAACTACGAATTTATTACGATCAACAACTGGAAAAAGTTTTATTGTAACATTATTAAATTTCAAAGTCCAAATTGCTGGATAAAGTACCCTTTTAAGTGATTATTTTCTTGTAACTGGATTATGGCAATAGCAACATGGAATCTTATTTGAAATACCTATACACCGTGTACGGCTCAAAGAGTCCTGGAAGTACAGAAGAGTAAAAGATTCAATGCGAATCTGTTGCTTGCAAACTTTTTGTGCAAGTATACTCTCTTTAGTTATTGGTTCGTGAAATTTTTTTTTGCACACGCAACTTTCATATTGTATGCATTCGTTTGACATTATCGACTGTCCATACCTTCTATAGTCCGCGCCTGGCGATCACTACTCAACTCGGAGTGTAAACAACCCTTTGCGTCATTTTCTTCAAAATTCGTTATATTCACTTGTCTTATTCAATTTATTTTAGCCTCAGTTTCAAACGGGCTCATACACTAATATTGATCCTCAACATTCCCTAGTATTCGAAAAATTATTTCATTTACTTTTCCCACCTCGGGCGTTTTTGAGTGCTAGCTGCGACCTCGGTAGGGAAAATACCATTCGCCCCTAATGCGCATCCAGAGAGATGAACATCGTTAACATAAATTACTATTTCTAAATTTTTTTCCTGTCAAAAATCGCGAACGCCGAGATCTTTTAAGTCTCCCACGAATGATTATTCGTACTGGTTGCAATCGGCCTTGATTGCACTAGCAAACGAAATTTCCAACGATTCGCAAAAGTCGGCAAATTTTTCGTGCGGGGGAAATGGAGAGAGAGGAAGGGAGAGGAGACGAGTTTCCATCAAATTGAATATTAATCCGCGAGAGAGTAATCTGGGCCAGCGGCGGTATAGCTGAAACGTCAAGAGTGGGCGGCGGCGCGCGGCGCGGGCGAACGAGACGCGAACGGATTGAATGTGACAAATGTACGCTATTAAAAGTCTATATTTTTGAAGGATTAGAGTAATAAAGGAGATTCGTATCGGCGTGGGGAATTATTCCTGGATAAAACTGCGAGCTTGGATCCGATTCACTTGGGTATAACAGATTCCGTGTGTCATTTTATTTGCGAGTTGACAGGACGAGGTGGAGGGTTTTTGTCAATCGTTTTGTGAATATTATAGACAAAAGGGTGAGAAAAATAAAGAGAAAGGTCGGAGCTGAAGATGAATATAATTTCAGCAGATTCTGAAATTATATTCGATGGTTATGGAGTAGCGCGGAAAATTCGATAAGCTGCGGCTGTCATTTTATTTATTCAGCACAAATGGAAAATACATATCAATTTTACGTTACTTCTATTCGGACACGGTCTTGTAGGTAGATTAATAATTTCAACCAGGAAAAATAAACTGCATCAGACATTCTCTAAGTTACGTTATCATGAGAACATCTTCATTAAAATATATAACATCGATAACGAAAATTTAATCAAGTACCGCTGCTCAGGTTAGTTACCAATGCATCACATTGAATAATCAACATCTGCTGTACTATAGTGAAACAATTCGTTTATAGAAGGATTTATTCTTGCCATACATTGATAAAATACATTTCTAATGCAAATTACTTCAGCAATGCTGGTCATTTACAATGAAGATTATTCTTGGCTGGTAGTTCATTTGTTCGTAATTTACCAGACCACCAATCATATCAATGTGTAAGCTCGAGTAAATTTCAGGGAGTTTTAAAGTATGTTGTTTTTGACGATAAAAAAATTGTATTCAATCATTATGTGTTGGAATTTTGTTGACCATCAAAGTTTGAATGAATAAATCTTAATATCCGACAAATACATCGAGCGAAGAGACAATGTCAATGTAAACAAATCCATCCGATTGTTTTATGCTAAGTGCACGCAAGACAAATTCAATGACCACTGTAGATGGCAGTGAAGATTCTGCCTCGATATACTTAACAACGATTCTTTACAAAGAGATCATCCCAAAAATCCTCCGAAAAATGTCTTTTGATAGTACACAGAGAATAAAGATACATTCATGCGCAAGAATTCGTAGACGCATACGTCACCCTTCGGCCGAACAAACTTGCGGCAATGAGACGCCCGATGAGCGAAACGGCTAACCAAACCCTCTAATAAACCTCGAAGGTATAGCCGATGTAGTGCACTGAAAGCCGGATCGGCCATTAGCAACGCAGAAGGCTATACTCGCTACCCAACTAATATACGCTGGGGGGGATACCAAGTTCATTGTAACACCTACCTACCTGTTCTCTTCTCCCTTCTGTCCTTCGTCTTCGATTCACGTCAAAACTTTTCCATTAAGTGGCTGATTTGCATTTCACCAGCTCTCTCTCTCTCTCTCTCTTTCTCTCTCCATCTTGTATTACCGGTGATGGAGCTAAGAGCTCTATACCCCCCCCCCCCCCCCCCCCCCCCCCCCCCCCCCCCCCCCCCCCCCCCCCGCCCCCCCCCCCTCGCCTCTCCTTAGTCCTTCATCTGGTGTTGAATTAGAAACTGTTGTAGGGAAGCAATCGATGGTTGTGCGAATCTGCAATCTCAATGTTCAAGAATATTGGATTGAAATAATAGGTACAAAATTATTGCGTTACTTGAGGGTTGCTTATGACCATAGAGATACCAGAATAATTATTCTTACGATTGGTCTATGCTCGTGATTGTGGGAACTTTAGCAATCCGTTTACAAAATTAACTCAATATCCTGATACGTGTTTATTTACTAACCTTCAGTATAAACTTCGAAATCCTACTGTTTTATAGAAACTATTCATCTACTCAATACACAATACCACTTTTTATATCAATCATCGTAAGTAATACTGCTGGGTTCCACATTTCTTAGCCTTTAGTTCCTTTCAATGATTATATCTGCGCAATGACGGAATACCCACAGCACTCGCAAACGAAAGCAGTTTCTACGAGAAATCATCGAATATCATGCAGTGTCACGCAACCTTTTACCAGAAATATAGACCCCGTTCTCAAGCTCCAATTACACTAGTGAAATTGAAAACTCAATCGATACCCATTTATCAATCAAACTGAATCTTTTTGATCCGTCAAGTCACTAAAAAGTTAAACTGATGCTTTTACCCACACTACATGCAACTAGTCGGACAATGAGCTAAGCCAGCGACCAATCCAATCTTGGCCAAAATTAGCTAGGTCATCCGCCAAAACCGATAACACACACTCCATTCCATCGACATTTGATAACGCGACCGTAATTCAAATCATCCTCCAGTGCAGTATGGTATACGTAAAAACAGCAGAGCCTCGAGCGACTATCAGATATTTGCGGACCGTCACGGACAAGCAGCCAAACATGCACACACAAACGCTTGCCCGTCATGTGGTGCTAATGAGCCGACGGAGCAGCTAATTGTGTATAATGCCGGTGTACGATAGGCCGTAGGAAAACCCCATCCCCGTATACGCCCCGAGGCTGTAGCGTACGCTGGGAGGAGAAAAAGGATGATAATGGAGTTTAATGAGGTACGCTGGATGAATTTCGCGTTTCAAATAGAGTAGGGGAATACTAGTTCTGTTGAGAGAAATTGAATTAGTGTGCTGACTCGCTTTTATTTTTCATCCCGATTGCGATGATTGTTACAAAAATGAGCTGCTGCAGTGATGGTGAAATGATCAACGATTGAATTGCGTTTTGATATTTTCAGGTTTGATGGATTTGTCGAACACATGTATGCCTTTATTTTGTGTTTTAACAAATAAGTAGATTTTGACAGAAAACAATTTTCGAGGCAGTACTCAAAAGTAGGTTTTTGAGCTAGTTTTGAAACACCGGTCTGTCCACCTGCGTTTTTCTCCCTCGACAATTAGAGGCACCGCGCATGACTCGTAACGGTGACATCAATACATTTGAGCAACGTGTACGATGCGTATGGATCGAGTCAATTACCAAAGTAATTTACTTTGAGCGAAATGCGAGGAGTTCCTTGTGCCTCGAGCTCAATTAACCAACCGGATACGGATCAAAGAAACGGACGTTTTATAAACTTTCGGGGACTCACAAGTTTCGTTTAGTTAATTCAAGCAACGAGCTCATCAAATAACGACCCTTTGATTTACGTGCCATTCATTCACAAAACTTCAATAGGGTAGAACGGGAGCCTGCTATCTCCCTCTGTCAGAGGTAAACAATGTCCTTCCGTTTTCACTGAGAAACTTAAGACGCGGTATAAGCTTGGCTCAAAAGACGCTGACGAACGGCAGTAGCTTTTCGGTGATATTCGATCTGTTATCTCGTATCGTAGAAACAATGCTGGTCTCGGATCGGTATTGTTGACATTTATTCGCGTCGATCAATCACCATTGGAACAGAGAAGGAGTGAGGTTGCAGTAGCCCAAATTCAACAACTCTTCAGCCATTATATGTATCATTGGAGAATAGTCGAGAACGGCTCATTATTTGTTGGGACATGCAGCCGATTACATACAAAGGCCGTACATCGATTCGTATTGTAGAGATAATACACTACTGATCGATACTGTGAGTTTAAGGGAATTCGTGTTCGGGTAGAAATAACGATGGGTGCATTTGGTTTCGAAAAAATTTGTAAAGCTACCAACTCTTGACATCAAGATTGATTAATTTAGTTATCGATATCTTTCTCTCTCTCTCTCTCTTGGATCCAAAAATAATTTTTGTAGTATTGAAATGCGCATTGTTTGCATATCCATGTCAAACAATCGACAAAGTGTACAATGTAAAAATGCAATGACCAGAGCTAAAGAGCAACCATATTTGGATAATATACATGACGACAATACACCTAATTGTAATCGACGTAATAAAACATCCCGATTCGTATCAAGCAAGTTATATTTTTCCGTGGCGAATGGCAAAATATTGCAACATAATTTTGCACATTGATCGATCCAAATTCCCCGATGACAAAGAACCGGTAACGTGTAACCATCTTGCCAAGATATAAACTACGTTTCGACTCCCTTCAGCTACGGATACATCAATCCAGGCGATAAAAGGACAAAAGCGCAAGTGTACATATATACAGACACACACGCAAAGCCGAATAACAAATAGCCCGACCCCACGGTAGTCCGGTTGATTTGTCCGCCCGCGGCTTTCCCTCCAAGTTCAGCATGCAAAGCCCCCCCCCCCCCCCCCGCTGTCTTGGCCCCAATAGAGCGACCGGCAATACGTACGAAAGGAGAGCTCTCGCAAATCGCCAACCATACATATACATCCCGACTCCCCTCCCGGGAGGCCAGCAGCGAGGGTAACTAACTTCTCAGGGGCCAATCCTCGAGTAAATGGACGGTCTTGGGAGGGGGCATTTTTTCGCGTCGATTTTCCCCGACCCACGGCTCGTCCCCCGGTAATAGAAATCGTTCGTTCGCGTAACCCCCGTTTGAGATGCTCGATTCTTCACGCCTGACGCTTCGGATACGTCGGAATGTGTCGCCTCCTCCTTCTGTTCGTGGATATCCGCGCTCATATCTTACCTCTTCGAAAGCAGTGCTTTGGATGTAGAACGAGTGTTCATTCGAGGGTTGAGACAGTGTAGAATTATGTCGTTGTACGCGCGTGTCCCTGGCATTGGTGATGACGAGAAATGACAAGCGTTGTCAAGAGTAGCTGTAACCCGTTCACAGCCAATTATCAGTCCGAACGTTGTTTCCTCGATCACAAGGACGCGCGATCGAACGAATCCCCGATTTCAAACGCGAATCCCCCGGTGCGTTGGAATCATCTACCGTCGCGCTGTGGCTCTGGTGTGACGAGAGTCGAGCACCGAGACAAAAATAAGACGAGGAGGAACAAGCGGCCCGGTCGTTGTTCGGGAGAAACTTGAACGAACCCCGAAAAACACGCGGACTCGACTTCTCGGCCACGCGGGAGCGGAATGACGATTTTCTCGGGCGCAGTGGCCTGCGGGTGGATCAGAACGGACGCCCTGCGGTATATACGTACACACGGCGACCCGTCCCCCGCGATTCAATTTGGCGTTCTTCCTGCCCCCTCCCCCCCCCCGGGCCTGTATATACATACTTCTCGAAGCGCGGCCTCTAACTCACGGCTGCGCACGCGCGCCGGAATTCTAACTCCCGGCTGCGCACGCGCGCCGGAATTACGGGGGGGGGGGGGGGTAGAGTAATCGTGTCATTGACTTTACGATATTGCCGGAATTTAGACGTAAGCCGGCCCCCCACCCCTTGCTCCCTGGAAGAAGTCTATTCTTCCTCCCCGGGGCGAGGGTTTTTTGACTTGTTTATGCTGCCGGCGGGTGGGAGGGTGTCCGTTACTTATTGCGTTGCCGCCGAGACGTAGGGGGTTCGGGGCTGGTGATGTACGTCGGGGGCACATTCTCGGCGAAGGGGGAAGGGGGACGATGACGGACTGTCAGGATGCTCGGGAGAGTAGAGCGGACTTGTTTTTCATTGCCGTTGCTGGAGTTGGTTTTTACGATCTCCATGGTATTATTTGAGAGTGCGCGATGAGGAGTCCCGAGATGTTTGAAAATTTTGTGCTACGATTGATGCATAATACGCGAAGAGCTTGAATATGGTTTCGCGAGCACGAAAAGTATGGTTGAGCGATTGAGAAGGAGTGGCACTTGAACTTTTAGAGCTCCTTATTTATGCATGCCAGATTAATGCACGCACTAGTTACATGGTCTTTTCATGGTGTTCGACAGTACGCAAGTATTTTTGTGATAGTTTTTTTATTTTCCCTTGACATTACCATTTCTGTCAGTTTTTTCGGTATCCTACGCTCAAGTTTTTAATGAAAATACATTGAATTGTGTTTTATTGCATGCCTAAGTCTTAAGTTAAGAAATTAGAGCATTGAATTTTATGACGTGGGTCCAAAACTAAGGACACACTGAACATCCAATTGTACATTGTGTAATGTTTGTTTGAGTTATCACAACCCGATTGAAATAATATAATTTACGGTTGTACTATAGGGTTCTTGCGTAAACTTTTTTTTTTAATCAATGGGGTACATCGCGTAGGATATCAAAAAATATTTGACACGTATTTTTTCTTTTTTTATATAAATGAAAACTGATGAAGATATACCGTATGAAAGTGTCGCGTGACGTCATACCTGTAGTCGATTATGCATTGGATTTTAGGATTTTATACAGGTATGTACCGCTCTATCTTTGGAAATTGTCGTTTATATGAATAAAGAAAAAATACGTGTCCAATATTTTTTGATAACCTACCTGACGGACCAAATGGAATTTTTCATGCAAGGACCCTATTCATATTTTGTCTGCTACTTGAGTAAATCATGATCTACTAATACCAATATTTTCTTGCCCAACACCAAGACAATACTACACCTTTTCAAGACCTATCCAAAACCAGAACAAGACCTGAAAGCAAAAATAAATTGTCTTGGTATTGCTAAGCCATAGTCTTGATAGGGCGGTTCATCTTTTAAAAATGTGCGGAGCTCCGTCGGATCAAAAAAATGAGTGCTATAAAATTGACAATCATAAAAAAGTCCTCTATAGTATTCCTAGAAGAGCTGTATTGCGATTTTTTAACAACCACTTCCATTATTTCTCATTTCATGTTGGAATAATAAATATTACACAGGTCAAAAACAATAGCTAGTAGCAAGAACCATCTTTAATTCCATTGTATTTCTACCACTTTGTTATCAACGTACTCGAAAAAAGATTTTCGTTCATAAACCAGCTACCGTATAATTATATTAACAAGTACGCTTCTACAACGTATTTTTATGAAATACAATTTTTAACCATTTATTAGCAAACGAAACGTACCTATTATCTCAGTCTCGTACATTCAAACAAGTTCAAGCCGCGTCTTCATCACAACAGCGAAAGCGAAATAAAATTTGCCATTCGTTTGTAGTGGAATAACAGGATCATAATTAAAACTTTGTTATATTACAACTTCCCTTTGAGCATAAAACAAACGTTATGAAGCTCAACAGCAGTTGGACCAGTTGGGAATAAAAATGCAGGGGCAAAGAGGCAGTAACAAGCGAGGGATGAGGGTAATTTGAAAGAAGTAAAAAGATCAAATGCACTTGATGCTCAAAGCGTACACCATTAAAGCAGGATAAATAATGACGCGTTGGGGATGGGGGGGGGGGGGGGGGGGGGCTATACGACTTATATGGGCGCCTTTCCGCTGCCAGGCATGCTAGGGTTGCTGCCTCGCCGAGCGCCACGAAAATAAAATACAAAAAGCACTTTGCGAGTGGACAAGGAGGGAAGGGTAGGGTTGAGGAAAAACACGTGATCCGTGTGCTCGCGTAACGAGTATACAAACACATTTTCGAAATGATTATCCGACAGCCCCCGTCGTCGTCCTGTCGTCCCCGCGCTCCCTCCCATACCGCGAGTGCGTGCGTGTACGCGCGCGCGGGCTTTTCGAACAGAGCCCATGAGCCTCGGAAAATATGATTATCGACGATCGCGACGATATTTACTTGCACACGCGCTCGTGCGGCGCGCTGCTGTCGGAAAAGCTGCTTGCGCATGTATGCGCGCATCGGTCGTTGGCCGTGGGCGCGTTTGTGTTCCCAAAGGCTGTGCGTTGTTTCAGTCGGGCGCGGCTCAATTTGGGGGCCGCATCAAAGGGGAAATTAATTTACAATTACTCGCGTAAAAAACGAACACGCGCGCTATTGCGTCGCGAGGTCAAAGATCGGCGTGCGCATTCGTGGATTAAACTCGACGTCGAAATTTTTTTGTATCGCCTTAAAATCTCGGGTGGCAAAAAGTTTTTGTTCCAATGGTTTTTTCGTTCAAGATAGTTGCATCCCAAAGTTTGAACGTTGTCAAAAATTTTATATTTCTCAGTCTAATAGAACGTAATCGTCGACATTTTAATGTACGATACTCTCACAATTATGAGGTAAATTTTAGAAGTCTTTTTCAGATTTTTTCCCTATTTATTCATCGAAGAATCGTGTAAATAAGAAATAAACACTCGTACTTAAAATCAATTACTTATTATTTGATTTTAATAAATGACCGCTGGTTTTTTTATCCATCAAAGTAGCTACAAACTCACCATTTTTCAATTTTTTAAATGTTTTGATTAATATTTTCCGTCATCTTAACTTCTTATTTCTGTATCAGATAGTCTTTGTCCTTAATTTCTCTAGGTCATCGTTGCTCTACATATATGCATACTGTATATTGTATATCTTTGCTGTGCATCCCTAATTTGTACGAATAATTCTACATTTGTTTTTTTCTTCACGTAAGTCTCTGACCATTTGTTATTCTGACTTTTAACCTCAGTCACCAAATTTTAGTTATTAAGTCCCTTTACACATTCCCTTCTTGTTCATCTGTCATCTTCTTGTATTCTTAATATCCTACTTTTGTGTTTTTATTGTCATATCTGTGTCTATATCCTTGAATTTATTTATCTTGCACTATATCTCTACGTCATTCCAATCAATATGCTGTGACTTTTTCTCAAAGAACATGCCTAAGTTAAAAAACTTACTGTTACTGTCTTTTCTTCTTCTCACTGTGTTGCTACCGCTATTTCTCTGAACTGGTGAACATTTGTTTGTGTGTATCTGCATCTAAAACCACAATAAAAGCTTCCGGGAAATCACGTAGTTTTCTTGCACACACCATGCCAGAACTTGAAGACGTCTTTCTTCGTGCATGACTAAGACCATAGTTTTTTATGATATTTCAAGCTAATTTGTTACTACAAATTCACCGACACATCTCTATCTGGCAAGGCTCATGGGATAACGTTAGCCAACTAATGAGGAACATAATGTTGATGAATCAATATCGTTTTTCTACGGCTCATATGACTTGAATATCTCAGCACATTATGTAAGTCATTTATACAGAATGAAAAAAAATCGGACTGATAATACCTTTTTGTAACACTCTCAGATTTATACTCTGAGGGGTCAACTCAATTATTTTAAACAGCCTGACTTCGATCTAGTAAAAACAAGGCAATAATGGAAAGATCACTGACTAAAGTAGAAGAATTCTGATAGTTGATACCAGTCATCAACCATGCGATACTAAATTAAAGACTGCTGGGAGTTCTCAATCAAATATAGATTGTATAAAGTTGATCCAACAGACCATTATGAAGAGAGAAGGAAAGAAAGATGAAGACAGAAAGACAAGTGCATTTGTATCGTAAGAATTAAAAAAATTTCCACATGACCAAATTCAGAAAATAGTAGGTCATGCAGTATTGCAATACTTCTCCTTATAAACACCGATGAAGACTGAGATCAGTTCGCACCCGCATCGATAACCCTTGCCTAGCTCCTTTCCGATCACCAACAAAATTGAGAAACGGCATCTCGTAAAATTCAAATGCAGTAGCCCATGACCTAGTATTCACTTGGCGTGCATAGAGACACGCACACAATCTGCACATAATACACCTATGCATTAGTACATTGGTGCGGAGTGTTTCATAGTCATGAAAGCCATTCGCTCGTTCATAACGCATAAACAGCTCACGCAGTCGCGATGGACTGGAGATGAGCTATCGAGATTAAACGTGCAATATACGGCTCCTGTGACCACAATAACTTGCCCGAACGTGTGCCAGAAACCCTTCTATACGCTATATTCTGCACCGCGTACGTAGTTGGCCAGTAGACATAAAACCGATGGAAACAGGTCCACCATCGATCCGGTCTCCATAAGAGCCCTGTATATATAGCATCTCGTTATCGTGTGAGGCCATTGCCGCCACCGCCACCGCCGTCGTTGCTGCTGCCGCTGATGGCCACTGTGTACTTTGATTTGCGCGCACATCAGCGCGAAAGTGCCGAAGGAAATTCGATTTCCCCCGTTGCCCGTGTACCGCAGTGTCTTCCTCCTTCTTTGGGCTCTATAAGTACTATCGCCCGAGAGGAGCTGTGCTTTCATGCCGCACGTCCTGCGAAGGTTTATGTGTGTCTGTGCCTGTCAAACGTCGAACGCACATCGGCCAGTGCAGCGGCGCTTATGGAGGCTTCTCCGGTGGCCACCGCGTGCGGTAGGAAGTCGCTCTTTACGGGGAGTGGATGGACGAAGCTCGTGCTTGGGTATAAGTACCTATATATACAATAGTGTACCGCAGTAAACACTTATTAACAGCCGTACCAATAATCGATCCACATGTCAGGCTATCACACTGTTCATATTATACAATCCTTTGTACAATTAAATCATCTTCATTCGCGTCTCCATCAGGTTCTTTATATTGCTATCTCTCCAGTTGGCAAGCACGTTTAATTTTATGAGTGGCCATTAGGTTATCTCCGACCACATCATTCTGCTCTTTTGTATATTTCTGGATGACAAATTGTTGCAATTTTCTTGCATCTACATCTTTTTCTAGAATTTATTCATCAGTGACAAAAGGTATCTCTGTTTCTTAATGAGTATCTTAATGTCTCTCTATTTGTACATCGTTTTTTTTCTGCATCAACTTTCATCCTTATAATCATCTTCCATCTCTTTTAATGAGTATTTATTGAGGTTTGATAACATTATTCTGTATTGGTGTATTAGTGCCTTTCTATCTTTTTCTTGACTACTGATATTACAACACTGGTCGTAAGTACAGACATTACTAAAGATACACGCAAGCGTATGCAATCCCTAAATTAATAAACTCAGGCTTTGAACCATCTCTTGAACTTGGTGAAATAAAAAAATTTTCATGAGCGTTGTCATCGATGAGCATTAAGAAGAAGTGAAATTTTCTAAACATTAAATTTTCCTCTGGGCACGTATAACGAAATAGTCGGAAGCTGCATGCTTGCCTGGAAATTCTAGGTAGACAGAGTATTATCTGTAGTACTGGTTATCAGCAGACTCTTCTCACGTGGAACAAGAGCCACATTAGTAAAAGTTGTTCCGTAACCTACAGATGCAACATTTATCTCAAAAAAATTAAACAAAAATTCTGTATTAGTAGACATGATAATTATATGTATTTAAAAAAATACACACTCGAAAGACGTGTAATAATATAAAAAAAATGTATTTTCACTTGTAATGACAATATTTGTGACAGACGGGGAGGGGGGGCGCTGGAAATAATTTCCAAAACAGAAGCTCAAGTATAGCGTGAGAATTTTTTCATGATATCTCGCGGTGTGCCTGAAAACTTGGAAGGGCGGTTGTCAGGAAGAAGCGGCTCACCTCGCAATGTGATCCATGTGAAGCTCAAGGATATGGCAATATAATAGTCATTAAAAAAAGGTTGTTACTCTGTTGCAGCAAGGATGCTGGTTCGTTTAATCCCAATATTCATAGAATCGTGAAATTTCTGACAGCGCAAAGTTCAAAAAAGTAGCGTCTTATGGAACAATAAACTCTTATTGTTTAGTATTAGCACTTATTTAGGACCTAGAATTTCCCAAAGAGTTGATGAGAAGTGCATCAAGTGCATCTGTAAAGAAATTTGAAAACTCCACTCTCCAAAGCCAAAATATGATTGTACATGCAACCTTTAAATAGACATAAGTTTTCTTGCTGAGTGGCAACTATATGCTATCCGAACAATACTATATCTCTGGAAAATCTAGGTGTTTATCACAGCGCAAAGGATCCAGGCTCTTACTGCCATTAAATTGGAAGATATCATTTCATTGAACAAAATAACTATAAAAATCTTAGCACCGATTGAAACTTTCAAGCCAGGGAATCTACAAGCTACCTACACTCGTTCTCACTTTTTTCAAAGGCGGAAATAGGCATGTAGAGCAAAGGCTCTATAGGAATACATCCGAAGAACAAACGAGATGCATGGCTTTACTGTCTATTTAGTTTAAAAAGGCCACATTAAAAAGTGGGTTCTCAAACTTTAAGTAGATGGACCATGGGCGTGTTAAGCAAAAGTAAAATTGAAAAAATGTGTTTCCTGATGGGTAAAGTACACAGCATGTGTCAGCATCAACAACAAAGCGTTTAAAAGTTAGTATAGATTTGATAAGACAAAAACCAGGATCGACACCAGAATCGGCAACGTTTACAAAATTTTATGATCAGATCCAACCAAAGATAGAAGTTATTTTGCTTAGGCTATTTTCGATTAAAAATCTGTACACATTTTTAGACTTTATGAACGAAAGTTGTTGCAACAAAGAATCCAATTTTTAGGATAACTTTGTCTTGAAGTAACTACAATAAGCTTTACAATCTACCATGTATTCCCAAGAAAGAATTTCTACGCACAATTCAAATAAAACTACACTTACAGGAAAGGTTGTTCGATTGTTGAATTATATTTATGCATGTATATAATTATAGACTTTTTTAACCAAAAGGTTTTTGATCTTTGATAGGAAACGCTCACTGTGCTATGGCAAACGACTTATTTTCGACTAAACTGTCACTAACCTCTTTTTTCCGTCACGCAACAAAATTAAACGACAGACCGACAGCAATATAGAATTCCGGGAAGATGGACGAAATTATGTAAATGGTAACAAAACAGTACGTGATTATATCACAGTATATACAACACAAATTTAAATTTCCAAAAAATTCTCGAAGTAAAATTTAGAGACTCATAAATATTTGATAATCATAAATATTATTAATAAAATACATCCAGTAGCAAACATGTATAATAAGCAGTAGTTCCGTTAATTACAAATTATAGGAATAAGAATGTATGACCTTTATGCTGAAATTATAGTCTTAGTTGCTTTTTTATTAAGATTTTAGTTTGTTGGTTCAGATTTTTTATGGTTTTACCAACAAACTTATTAATTTTTGACAAATGTCTGTAAAGACTTAGTCAGTTTGAGAAAAATCTTAATAATTTTTGGTCTTATTATTTTGAGTATTTATTTAGAACCATACACATGGTGATCTGATCATTCTACGAAATTCGACGTAATCTTATTAGCGTCTTTCATGGTTAGGGTTTATAGAGCACTTTCAAGGAAACTTTAGTTTTAAAAATGTTTGCGGAAATTAAACAAATAAGACTGGATGTATTGCTCATAAATTTATTCATTTCAAGGATTCGATAATCATTACATTAGTTCGAGGCACTTATATTTATTATGATTTGAAAAGGTCAAGAACCAGTCTTGATGACAACAGTCTTAGAAATTCAGTGCCAGATAACAAGCTTCTTTCTCTCTTTTTCTTAAGCGTTAACCCCTTATAAACAGACGAAATTTCCTCATGCAACATTTTTAGAGAACTTTTAAAAAATATTTCGTTAATGTTATGTTACATATAAGGTCTCATAGCTAAGTCCATGCTACGTTTAGTTACTATGAATATAATTTTGTTTAGAATGTTTTGACACATTTTTAAGATAGCAAAGTATTTATAATCTTCATCTTTCCAGACCTTCAGTGAAACAATTTTCAATTGTAGTGTTATCGATTATAAATGTAGCTCCTCATAGGCATTTAGTAAGTGTAGAACGTATTTTGTTCACCACATCTACGGATGTTTCGTTAGATGTAAATAAGTTCGATTTTCGTATAACATCTAGTACTTGATCTTTTACGGTTTCAAAATTATTTAGTCGAAGCATAAAGTAGTATAATCTGTGAATCAACTCATTCGTTTGGCTCTCGCACACTTTACCGCTTGGACAAATTTCTTTTTCTCTAACATCTTGCACATTATGAAGCAGTTGAGAACGTCTGGTTTTAAATGACTGAAAATATCCATAAAAATTAACATACATTATGTTTAAAGGCAAATGCAAACTTTGAGTGTGGACTTATATCAAATCTATACTAACAACAAGAATGTATTCATAAAGGACAATGTAATAGAGATCTTGAATAAGATTAATACTGAACTGCCAGAAACTAGAGACATTACTTATAGAGTGATGATCGATACCAATCACAACATTAGAAAATGAGGTGGAGCTTTTTAGTTTATTGTAACAAAAAAAAAACCTTACAATTTAGTGCAGTTAAGTATGTCATCTGATTGATTTCCTGAAGTACATTATCGATATTTTTGGCGTAACCGCGTACCCTAAAGTGGCTTTTATCATAATTATTCATTAGATTGAATGTATTGATGACTTGGCGAAGAAAAAAACAAACTTAAAACAGCAGTGACGAAAGAACTAACTCAGATTTAGAATAAAGAAGGAGCCAATTCAAAGATATTTCTTTTTCTTTAATTTTTTAGTAGCAACCAATTAATTTAGTCGCAGAAACACCACTCCATGATATAATCAGGTTAGAAAAAAATCTGCATATGATTCGAACACATTATTGCTCGGGAGTGTTTTATTTTTGGTGGATTTCATTAAGGTTAGAACTGCTGCATCTCAGATCATGTACCAACTTTCCGAAAATTCGATTTGATACAAAATAATTTTTTGTAACTTTTGACTTAAATCAGCTAAAAAAACTCCACTGCAAACTACTATAAATGTTTTTTAAATACTTTAAATGAAGGAAAATGCCTCTTATGTGTGAATCATGAAGATTGGGTTCTTGCTATGCGTTCGCATACTATAAATATGTCTGAATTTTACCATGAACGCTAAATAGAATGTATAAAGAAGTAATAATTATATTTTTTTAGGCCATTAATCACCTTGAGACGTTTTTAACTAAGAAACTGTTGTAGTTTAAAAAAAATCATTTTAATTTATCATATACCTCATCATATACAGTAAAAAAAAAAACATTTAGAAATGAAACATTTTTTCTAACCTTTAAATGTATCGAAAAATACCTACTATAAAATTATAACCGCCTAACACAAGACAATTAGAGACTAAATTGTCATCTTTTTGAACTGAATTGTAAGTGAACG
>JAPYYV010019611.1:0-12951 GCA_030522625.1 Copidosoma aretas
AGCGATTTCTATCACGTATGGAGGCTTCGCGCTGTACGTTGAAAAATTGAATAGAAAAAATTTGATAGGTATAGCCATTAGAGTCATTGAAATTGTAAGATAGAAGGTTTGATTTTTTTCAATCCTTTGTTTTTTAAAACAGAATCAAAACAAAATATTTATCAGGCCAAAAAAGGAACATCTAACCTATAAATTTACCCTAACTTTGAATTTTAATTTATCTTAAGAACGCAAGCAGATACAAAGTTAGTTTCATTTGTATTTCCTTTCCTTTGAAAAAACAAAATCAAAAAAGATAATTTATTATGCTAAGAAATAGAAACCTAACCTATAAATTTTACTGAATCTTAAATGTTTAGTTATTTCGAGAGCGCACGCACGTAAGAAATTGATTTTTTTTGTATTTTCTTCGGTTTTTTAAACAAAATTAGGGAAGACGACCTGTTTGTCTATAAAAAAAAATTAACCCACAAATTTTACTTTTGCAATATCTTCAGGACGCAAGCTGATAAGATTTTAATGTCCTTTACGTTCTTCTTTGTTTGAGAAACAATTATTAGTAGTTATAATTTTTAATTTCTCCATAATGTTAGGCTTAAATCGCGGAAGCTAAGAGATAGTTGAATATATCATGCATGACTCAACCTTAAATAGCAAAAAATCAGATATAATGCTGAAAAAGCGGATATATTTTTATAAAAACCCAGCAAGTTACATGTATCAGTCGTTAAAAATCTAGCAAGTTACGTGCTTCAAACCGTTAAAATCCAGTAAGTTACATGCCTCAGGCGTTCATGACCCTGTAAGTTACATGCTTCAAACCTTTAAAATCCAGTAAGTTCCATACTTTAAACACATAATTTACTATGTTTTTAACGTCTGAAGCATACAATTTATTGGTTTTTAACATCTAAAGCATGTCATGTATTAGGTTCCGATTGTCTAAAACATGTATTTTACTGGGAGTTAACGGTTTAAAGCATGTAACTTACTAGGATTTTAACGTTTAAAGCATGTAACTTACTAGGATTTAAATGTTTGAAGCATGTAACTTGCTGGGATTTCATGATATTCACAAACTCTCAGTTAAATGAAATTATTAGGTCATATTATGATTTCGCCACCTTATCAATATTTTTCCTTGATTCTGTATCAAAAACCAAAGAATTTAAAAAAATAGTCAACATTTTATCTGTTCTCGTAATCTCAAAATATTAGGTTTTGAGATAAAAAAAAAAAAAAGACAACTTAGTATTTGTTTGCGTTACCGAGATAATTCAAAATTTAAGATAAAGTAAAATTTATAGGTTAGTTTTTTTATTTCCAAGTATAATAAATTCTGTTTTCTGATTTTATTTTTTCAAAGGAAAGGAAATACAAATGAAACTAACTTTGTATCTGCTTGCATTCTTGAGATAAATTAAAATCGAAAGTTAGGATAAATTTATAGGTTAGGTTTTCCTTTTTTGGCCTAATAAATATTTTTTTTTTATTCTATTTTAAAAAACAAAAGATTAAAAAAAATCAAACCTTCTATCTGTTTTCGTTTTCAAGATGTTCAATAATTTAAGGTTAAAGTGAAATATCGTAGGTTATGTTATGATTTTGCCACCGAATCAATATTTTTCCTCAATTATGTGTCATAAACCAAAGAATTTAAAAAAAAAATCATCCTTCTATCTGTTTCCGTTCTTGAGATATTAGGTTTTAAGTATAAAATTGTAAAATAGTCCACTGTCCGTCGGGTCTAGTCTCCCTTTCTTCTCCTGACTCACTCTCCCCTTACCTGTAATGTACTCCCCCGTCCGAGAAGACCCTTGGCTAGGGAAGGGCGGATGGACGTATAGCTATATGCTATCGTACGTCACACGTCCGAGGCTGCAACGACGTCTTCCTCGACGGCGATTTCCATGTATGTTGAGGGTTGGTGTTCGAGTAATGTTTGTGTCCTGTTGTTTGTGTTCTACGCCTTTTCCCATTGAAGAGCAACGAGGTAGTCTTGTCAGCTGATCTACGTTTTTCCTAAGGGTTATATCCATGCTGTCTGTATCGTGTATACATTTTTTTTGTATGTGTAGTGCTCTTTCCTCTTTAATAATATTTATAATACTAAGCATATGTATTAAGGTTGTATTATAATTTTTACATAGGGTGTTTTCCCCTTTATTTTATTGGACAAATTTTCTTATGTTTATACGCTCATTCTTTAAGCGTACTATCATAATCCAGTGAGTAGTATGCATCAAATAATAATTGACTAGTATAAGTAACATTGTAGCATTGAATTGCTTAAGACTTATGTACCCACCTATGCGCCCTTTTCCAACTAAAGTATGTATTAGGTTACGCAAGATATACATACACCACCTTTTTTTTGCTATAATAATAATTAAAGTTTTTTTTTTTTTTTTCGGATGTGTAAGTTACATGATGTTACTACGTTTTTAATGCCATTATCGTAATTACAGTAATATGTATATAATAATTAATATTTTCTTGCAGTTTTATCACAAGATTTTATTTTCATTCTATTATTGTGTCTTTTGACATTCATTTAATGCTCCACCTCATTGCTATTATTTCATGCAAGAGATGAAAATGTAAACTAACAAACAATTTAAGGGTTGCCAAATATAAACTCATGGACCGTTTAGTAATTAAATTATCCCGCATGTTGGATGTACAGCTATTGTGCTGTTATCAGAAAAAAAAATTTCATCAACTATCTCTTTCTCCTTCTATTTCCCAATGCACCTGAATGAGAATTAAATTTATCGTGCAACTCTAGGTTTATACTACGTATTTTTTTCCCATTAAATGTTATTAACAAAAATATTCGATGTGTATTTTTCGTGGCTCGTCCCAGGGCTGCGAAAAATTGAAAAAAAGGGGGAGAGGTTCGAAGGGCCTGTTTGTGTCGGAAAATCCGCAAATCGTTTGAAGTCTCTGTCGTAAGTTGTACTCGTATTTTCGTGCTTAAGTGTGTTCTTACGCTGATAAAAAGAGTGTAGGAACGCGTGGTCTCATCGTTTATTTGCGATGTTTATGCGTGCCAGCCTCGCGCACCGCTGATACCGACAGGCAGCTAGTGGTGTGCGACGCGACGGCCCGTTGGCGTTGGCCCCCGTACGGTGTTCAGACTACGGCTATGTATGTTTTCTACCGTCCCTCTTGATTAAATATTTGTCTATATATTATTATGATATTTAATTTTTTTTATATATATTATATACATATATGTGTATAGAGTTAGAGCAGCTGTGGTACACCATTATCATGTCTATGGGAGAGAGAGATACGGACAAGCAGATTGCACTGACTGCAGCTGTAAAAGCCGTAAACACATACACACACATACATGTATATACTATATCGTACGGTATTCACTATGTGCCATGCAAGTGCAGACGGCAGTCGACAGAGGTAAAGGCACATGCGCCAGCCTGTTTGTTTGTCTCTCTTTGTATTGGTCTCCGAGAAAGTCCCTATAGTGTCGAAAAAAAATCTTTTTACACTTTTGTGGTCAAGCCCATATTCGCCCAAAGCCTGTAACGCTAGATGAGGAACTTCATTTCACAATATACAGCAAAACTCAAATTTTTTTCAGCGGTGATGAGAATACGAAAACAAAAAATTAACCCTGTCAGATCTAAATCAGTCTATGAAATCCTGAGAAACAGCTGATTACATACATACAAACTCACACACACACATTCACGCACAGACAGAGGAACATTTTCCAAAAACGATGTATTTCGATTCCAAACTTCATAAAACGTATTTCTGACATGTTTGATCAACATATGATTTTTCGTCCATGACATGGATTTCTCTACGAGGAACAAAAGTGATATGTTAGAAAAAACTTAATAGAAAATCTGTTGTGTGTGAATGATCGTTCATTTCAAAATTTATGATATCATGAAACATGGAAAATACATTCTATTTCAGTTTATAAGTTCAATTTTGTATTTATTCACCTTTTACTACGTGTTGTAGCTCCTAAGAAGTATCAAAACAGCCACGCTTTTAATCCTGATGTGTATTATGTTTATTATGTGTAAGTAGCTTAAATAATGTTTCACTAATCTAGAAATTAATAAAAAGGCTTAGATTGATAGCTTCCACATAACTTAGTAAACTATAAAATATACGCTAGCTGAGAACAAAGAATAAAATTATAATTTTTTTTATACTCGACATCAAACAACATAATCGCTCTAAAACGAGTTTGCGGTCTATTTTAAGTAGAGTTGGAACTACACATTCATAAATTTATTAAAACCAGAAGAATCATGTTTTGGGTAATTTAAGGTTATATCGAGAAATTAAAAAGGTCGAAGTAAACATAAAATACAATGATTGACAAGATGGTATTAAAATAATACCTATTAAGAGTCTGTCTGACATCATTCACATGTTTTTTCACAGATATCCCGATTATTAGAGAAAAAAATCAACTTTGGAGCAATTTTTGTGGTTAGAAAACTGTCTTTCATGTTTCTTTATGATTTTTAAATATTCTTCATCAAACGACCTACACGCACCAAAAAAATTTTTTGGTCAATCTATTTACGCTCGGAAGATATTTGATTTTGGAGGAAAAAAAAGCATCTAGCCCACTGTGCACCCCCTACATCACCACTACCAACCCCCTACAATTCAAGATAAAATTCGTTCTATTTCTCCGCTGTTTCTATTGCAACATATTTATTCCATCTTTTTACAAAACCCCCTACACCCCCTTATCATTTTTTATCTCCCGTACTCGCCTCCTACCCCCTACAATCCTCTCAAAACAAGGTGAAATTCGTTTAATTTCTCCGTGATTCAAGTTGGATCAAAATATTCAATCCTTTCCACACAACCTTCAAACAATATATATGTATATATATATATATAATATACATATATATACATAAATATGTATGTATGTATATTAGGGTGAGCCTTATTTACTAATGTTTTTTTTTGTCCAATAAGAAAGCTCATAATAATGTTTGTAAAAAAAAATTTAAACAGTGCCAAGAACACCGAACATGTTTAAAGTTTGCGTTAAGGACGTTTGGTACAGTTAGCGGGAGGAAATGCTTGAGGGGCAAGGGGAAACAAGCGACGAGTAAAGATTTGACAACACTGTGCAGATTTTCAGAAGATATACGCATTACCCACAGTCATGAAATATTTTTACAATGCATAGACATACACACGCGAATAGATTTCTGTAGCGGAAAACGACTTTGAAGCTTGTGGCTATCTGGCGAGTGAAGCTGGAAGCGCGAGTCGCTACACGACGATGCCGTAGCGTTTCTGTTGAACTCTTATTTATTTTTTTATTCATAAAGACATATAAATAAATTGGGCCAATTTTCTTAAAACTAAGTTTTTATTAATTTTCCCGTAAGAGACCGTGTTAAATGACTGAAATTTGAAATTCAATATCTCGAAAACGAATCAGATGAACCTCTTGAAATTTCGACAGGTTTGTTGTGACAATAATAAGAATGTCTCGTTAAAATTTCAAAAAAATTCCTTGGAGAATTTTATCTCTACCGAACATCCTTAATTGTCGATTAAGTCCTGACAGACTTTCTACTTTTGATTTTTAGCTTTGTAAGACTTTCTAGATTATTATTTGTATTATTTTTTATGACAAATTTCGAGTGGAATCTGATTATAAGGCTTTATCTATTAATCTGAACACTAAGTGGGTAAAAGAACGATTATTTTAGTCTCTATCAGCAATCAAAAAAGTTTTGTGCGTTAACCGCACTGTGAGCATCTCAAAGCCCCTGGAATTAGCAAAGTACGTTTTTTGATGAATGATGCAGCATAAAGTCTGAATTTAAACTGCTTTTTCAAGTATATTAAAGTTTAGAAGGTGAAAAATTGATTTTGTTTTTTCTACGTTACAGAGACTCTTCTTAACATTTTTTGCTTCTTCGTAGAGGAAACATTGCTATAGACGAAAAAACACATGTGGAGAAAACGTGTTATAAATACTTTTCACGAAGTTCAGAATCGAAATACATAATTTATCTGACCTCTTCTTCATATTACTCCTTATCTACGAATTAATATGATTTTTTTCTGCTTACTTATTAAGATAGATCCCTGGAAGATGGCTGAAGCCACCCGAAGGAAGCCAATAACCCATCACAACCACCCCTAGCCCCTCTTACTTCCTATTTAAGTCACGTTATCTCTTATTCACCTAACCCAATAACCACGATAACCCTTTAACATTATCGAACACGATAAAAACAACAGACTTCAGACGAAGCCGCTTCTCACGTTGCTTATTTCCATAGATCGTTCGAAGATGGCCAAAGTCACCCGAAAAAAGTCAATAACCCAGTAACCCCACAACCCTCTAACATTGTCAAACACTGCCGAAAATGAGCGATCGCAGTCGGAGCTACTTCTTAACAACTCCTTTACATTTTCTGTTTTGCCCGCTCGACTTATTCGAAGAATAGACAGACGCACAACATCTATTGCATTTAAAACAATTAATTTTTAATCTAAATTTTATTTTAGAGAAATAATGTTCAGTTTTGTAATTACTGTGTTGTTTTACTTCACTTTCTTTCTCCCAAAACTTCTGATGCATCAAATATTGTTCTCTGAAATTTTCACAAACTTAAATATTGAAATAAAGATGAGTATATAGATGAACTCAACTATGTTTCAACGTAGAACAAAAGATGAGGAAGTTAAACTTTTTTCAAAGCAAAGAAATTGTAAGAATTCTAGTTTTTCAAACAAAATGTAAAATGTTTGTTAAAAGAAAGTTATAATATGAATTTTTAATATCAAAACATAGATTGAATTTTCGTACTAAAAAGTCTTTATGATATAAATTGTGACGTTTTGTCGATCATAGTCAACATAATCAGACCAAACGCTAGAAGTCCGTTAGATACATCATTATTAACTGAAACGGCGATCTTATGCAGAAAAAATTATAAATAAGTACCTCTATTTAAGAGGGATGAAAAATACATATAACAAGAATTCATCAATAAATACAATATCGCAAGAATTGAAAAAAGAACAGACATAGCTTATACATAACTAATGCAATAAATATCCATTGTTTTAATCGATGTGATTTCAAACACTCATACTTTTTAAGAACAAAATTATGATGGAGATATTTTACAACTAATTATTTTTGCTTTATTCGAATTTCAATAAGTAACTTATAAAAAGAAAAAAAAAATAGTAAAAATTTTATGGTCATTTAGGATATTATTAATAGTGTTTAGAATTATGCAAAGTATTGTACACTCGATGAAAGTACTTGAAATGCAGTTGATAGATGCATGTATCTTTTGATAAATATTTGTCATCATAATATAAAGAAGTAAAATTGTTAATTTATCAAATTACAAATTTACTTTACGTTGCTTATTTACTAGAATTAATGTATTTTGCTACAATGTTCGACTACGGTTTAGTATAAATACTCACTTTTTTAGGGAAGAAAGGAGGGAGGGCAAAGCAGAAAAAAAAGAGAAATAAGCATCTCCTGAAAGTGTAAAGGTGCAGAAATGTATCAATTTTAGAAAAAAAACTATCAATTTGACAATACAACGTTGTGTAAAGAGGCTGATGATATGACGATGTATACAAGCAAATAAAAATCATGTAAGAGCAAATACAAATACAGGAATATACACATATAAATATATAGTAGGGTGTTCGCTATTTACAAGTTTTTAAACATCTACCTTTTGAAAATTCTTCGTTGCATCCATAAATAAAAATCTATTGTCTGAAAATCAAAACATTTTATAGTAAACACGTGCCACTAGACATATATTGATTCCTATTTAAATAACATGAGACTTTTACATTTCAACTATGTTTTACCTTTTTTGACCAGTTTAAATATTTTATGAAGATTTTTATATCATACCATTAAATGACATATCACTGGGACAATATTGATTATTTTCATTTAGTTTAAAATAAGCAAGTTAAAAAATTTTTATTGTGGCCTTCGAGAAATAAAAATGTAGAACAGAACATTTTTTTAACTTGCCTATTTTAAACTGAAAAAATCAATTAATCAAGAATAAGTAATATATAAATCAATTATATGATTTAAAAAGTCAAAAAAAATACTTCGAGTAGTAAAAAAAATCAAACAAGGTTGAAATTTAAAAATCCTACGCTATTGACATAGAAAAACAAGATGTGACTGGTGGCACCTGTTGACTATAACATTTTTTGGTGTTCAGGCGATGGATTATTATTTTTGGATGTAACGAATAGTTTGAAAAGAGTAGATGATCAAAAACTTAAATTTGGTGAATAACGGACATCTTCATACATATACATATATCTTAATATGTAGTAAAGCATGTAATGAGACTCTTGCGTGCTTCGCTCGCTCGCTCCGGATGTAAAAAGTAATTAAATCCTAGAGAGTACCAATAGTAAGATAGCAGACCGCATACATTTTACAATATGTATACAGTTGCAAGAATGAAAAGATTTTGGCCCCCCGCACCCCACGCCCCCTCCGTGCCCCCCCCCCCAAAATTTACAGAAGTACTTGTTTGATTTCTACGTATTGTGTAACACCGTCAATTGTTTTTGGCCCCCCAACCCCCCGCCACCGCCCGCGTCCCCCCACAACCCCCTTCGCCAATATTTGATTGTTTTCTCCGTATTTTCACGTAAAAATCATATTTTTAGATTTTTCAGAGCCCCCCACAGCCCCCACGCATCCTCCCGCAAGAACTTAACAATTTAATGAGTCATATATTTGCCCTCCCTCACTGCCTCTCCATTGTTACCATAGCCAAAGATGGCCGAAATCACCCAAAAGACACTCTCTCGCCAAACTCTGCCGACAACAGACAAATTATTCCGATTACAGACGAATCCTTTCACCAAAGCCCTCCAACATCCTCGAACATTGCCGAAAACAACCGATTGCAGCCCAAGCCGCTCCTTTACAACCCCTCGGGATTTTCTGTTTTGCCCACACGTCTTATTTGGCAAGCAGACAGAGGCACAGCCATAAAACGTGACCATTAGTGATACGACTGATGAAATAGATAACGGGAGAAATGAAATAGATTCGGACGCTTGAGCTCAGTAAGAAATAAAAATAAAATATAACTTAAATACCTACAACTAAATAAATAAATAGACTCGCCAACTTACACTATTTCTTAGTAGATCATTTATATACTAATTAAGAGAGCAAGCAGAGAAGTATATTTGGTTTTGGAATAACGTACATGGGATGATAATACCCTATTTCAGAAATGGGGCAGACCAACCGATTCATACACATGATGCAAAAAAAAACCAGGTGTGTGCAAACCATAATTGCGCAGTAGTATAGCAAACTTTATCTGAGCAGTGATAGGCTAAAATCTCCTAATCTGATACCAGGTTCTTTTCATACGAAATATGACTAGAAATATATTTCCGTGTATAATGCCTACTGTGAAGGTGCATTATATTTTAGATCATGATGTAGAGAGACAAAGTTTGCTGGATAGCCAATGCTTTGGACAACGGTTAAACTAATTAAATATTAGGGCGAATAAGCTCCATATTCGTCTCACAGAAAATATGTGTTTTAATAAAATGTTCTACTACTAAGTCTAAAATAACCAACTTTATTCTACTGCGGCAGGAAATAATTAATGTGACCAACAGTCATACAGCTGATAAAACAGGCAGTGAATGTGAGACCCATACACTTCAGATCAATATCTAACTCAAATAAATTAAAACTCACACACCTAATACCAAACCACCAAATTAACTCGCCTGATTACAATGTTAATTAATCAATAATTTATTCACTAATTCAAAATAATTTTAGAAGAACCAAAAAATATGAATCTATAGCTACTTTAATAAAATAACATAATATAATTCAACATAATAACAGAAAGTAAAACAAATAATTGAAGTCGCAACTATTTATTTGACAGTGTAAGAAAAAAATGTTTTTATCTTTATAACAAATTATCGACACAGAAAATCATTATATTTCGTGTCAAAGACGCATTCAAATAACAAAAAAAAGTTATAAAAATAAGCAGACAATAAGATAATATGTCATCGTTTCATACAGTACAGAGGTTTTTTTATCTGCAGATAACGATGTTTCAGATTACTGCACACAGCAAATGTCCAGTAGATAGCGCTATTAGATATACATCTTTCTAAATTGTATACACTGGAAAAAAATTGGTCTGATGGAAGTATCACAGTTTGACGATACTCATTTACGCTCACGTGTAGCTTACAAGTGGCGCCACAGGTAGTGCAAGATAGACACCACACATTTGAGGGATTCAAGTAGGCCCATCGTGGTCCCGAATCTCGACCCCGAGTGGCTAACAAATCTCTCCTTCATAGTTTGTCCAATCACTCGTGGGAGAGATTTCGGACCACGGTGGTTCCAAATACAAACACTCATCCGTGGTGCGTGCAGCCAGCCACAGGTAATGCTGAGTGTAGGCCATAGTTGGGGACTTTTGAGAACTATATATTTGTGGAGCGCATTTGCTCCCGTTTTTGGTAGCAATAGCAGACCAAATTTTTTTCAGTGTAGTTGTATTATAAAAAGTTAGTCCTACCCCCACGCTCCCCCCGGCTCCCCACAGCTCCCCGTCAATACACGTAGTTATTCGTTCATTTTTACGATTTTTACGTGATTTTTAACCGAATTTTTTTTGGGTTAGCTCCCTATCGCTCCCCCCGCTTCCCCTTAGCTCCCCCCCGGCTCCCCTTTAGCTCCCACCCATCACCTTATAACCTATTTTACAATAGACAGATACACACAACTTAATTATAAGTTCATGCATATGAATTGATAATTTGGTTTTATTTCGATTTCTCCCTTCTACACGTTTTAAGATTAACATTACATTAACAAATGTACCATAAAAAAATATAAGGGTAGAAAAAAAGTAAGGTAAAATTAAGGTGAAAATATGCGAATTTTGAATAATTTTCTATAGTAAGTCTGACCCACCACGCCCCATTCTATTCCTTACACCCCCCATGCCCCCTATTTTTGTTAGGTTAGTCCTTACTAACTTAACAATCCGCAAGGACTTAGAGATTATTTGAGTTTTATATATCACCCCCCCCCCCCTGCTACACAGTGGTCCCAAACGTAAAAAAAAACTGTAAAAATTTTGCGTTACGCGAATTTTTACTCTACAGTTACGTTTTTGGGCTTATTTTACTCCTTAGATGATTCCGTACAAGGATCTAAGTCTTTTGGATGTGTATCTATACATATATATGTGTATATGTTGAGCTTTTCATCTAAAAATTCGAAATTTTATAGATTGTTAAACAATCATATGTTACTCTCAAGTTAGAACAACTCATAAAATCAATTTAAAGGTGTATTATGATATAGTCATACTTAAAAACTAATAAGAACATACACGGACATGCATACATATGTATTTATGTATACATATACGTATAATATATATATATATATATATATATATATATACGTAATGACGTAAAATTAATCGAATTTTGGCTAGTTACTTGAAAATTTATCGACACCTACCAAAGCTCACCTATATGCAAACCTTTAAATATGCAACATGTGAGTCTATATATATATATATATATATATATACTGGGACTCTCTGACGTTCGAGTCTCACCGGTCGCCTTCGGATTTCGCCACATATATATGTATAGTGAATGTATAACGAAGATTACCGTGTGAGTAGTGTATGCTGTGTGTAGTGTGTGTACACGTATGTATATATACGTACTTAAGTAGTATGTGTGCGTAGCTTATGTATGCGAGTGTGCATGTATGTGTATGTACTTAGTTAGTGTGCGCGAATGTGTGTATACATATGATACACACATAGACTACATAATATTTTTATTTTAACAAAGTAAACAATTGCGAAGAAAATTTTTCATGCATGGCAGATCCATGCAGACAACTTATATTCAACGGGTTTTCATAATATTACGTAAACTCCAAATATTGAAAAATACGCTATATACTGAAAAGGAAGCAAGATAGACAAAAAATAACAATTTTCACGTTTTTTCCTAAAGGAGACCCGATTTTTACAGGTTTCGTAAAGAGGAAAAAACACCGAGGCGGAGAAATAGAGAGGTTCTAGTCGACTATGACATAACCTCATTTTTCCTCATTTCGGGTATATCTTGGTAAAAAAGTGGTAGACAATTTCGAAAAAAATTACAGCATATTAAATATATGAATACAAATGCGTACAAATTAATCTCAACTAATTTTAGAACAACATAACCTTTACAACAGAGAAAAAACACTACATCTCGACGGAAAAGCAAGATAAACCAAAAATAACCATTTTTACAGGTTTTCTAAAGGGTAAATAAACATTTAGGCGGACAAAGAGAGAGGTTTTAGTCAACGTTACGATGTAACCTCAATTTTTGTAATTTCGGGTATATTTTGGTACAAAAGTGGTTGAAAATTTCAAAAAAAATTACAGCACGCTACCGGTATGAATACAGACACGTACAAATTATTCTGAAATAATTCTAGAATAACATAAACTTTAAAAAACAGAAAAAACTAATGTACATGTGCAAAAATTATTGGAGAAAAACTTTCTAGAGCAGCTTTTGGGGTGGGTAACACGACGCCGAGACCACAGTTACGTTTTACATACGCTGTGTCGGAGCTCTAGTGCATTAGTAGAAGTATTTCTTCACTATAAAGCGGCATCTTAACTGTTAAGCAATAAGCATGCATTTAAAGCCATATTCCTGTCGTTACTTATAATCTACCTTACCGTGTCGTTATTTATAATCTATGTAGTATAGTACATGTACTATCCCGATCAGACATCTTAATGGGGCGCTCATGAGTACCTCGCGAGGTTACCCCCTTTGCCACTCGAGGTCCTAGTGAGGCTGCATCACGGGGGGGAC